>JADANK010000673.1:0-49636 GCA_021292215.1 Lophura nycthemera
CACCCCCCACACCCAACCCCCCCCACAACCCCCCATAACACCCCCCCCCCCAAAAAAAATCCCCCCCCTACCGTCGCTGATGGTGACGCTCCTCCCCTGGTAGAACTCCCCCACGCTGACGCTGCTGCCCTGCTTGGTGGCCACGATGCGCACGGTGCGGGCGCTGTCAGGGCAGGCAGTGGCTGCATCCATGGGGGTCTCGGCTCCTCCCCACCCCCCCGTCGACCCCCCCTGATTTCCCCCCCCCGAGCCGGAAACGGTCGGACAAAAAGATTTGTATTTCCAGGTGACGATGGGGGGGGTGGTGGCGGAGGTCTGATAACTGCACCGCAGCTCCACGGCTTGGAACAGCAGAGCCACCACGTGGGGGTCCGACACCGTCACCTGCATGGCCTGCAGGGGGGCTGGGGGGGGGGGGGCGAGGGGGGGTCAGACCTTATGTTACCACCCAGACCCCCAGCTGCCCCCCCAGACCTCCCATTTTCCCCCATTCCCCCCCACCACCTCACTTACCCCATCCCCCTCCATTCTCCCTATGCCCCCCCCAGACCCCAACTACACCCCCCCCCAGACTCCCTATATGCCCCCCCAGACCCCCAAACACCCCCCCAGACCCCCAAACGCCCCTCCAGACCCTCTAGAACCCCCAACCTGCCCCCCCAGAAACGCCCAAACCGCCCCCCCCAGACCTCCATTTCCCCATTCCCCCCCCTACCAACCTTCACCCACCCCATCCCTCCTCCATTCTCCATATGCCCCCCCCAGACCCCAACTGCCCACCCAGACCCCCAACCTGCCCCCACCCCAAACTCCACCCCCAACCTGCCCCACAGAACCCCAACTGAGCCCCCACCAAACCTGTCCCTTTTCCCCCATCCCCTCCCAGACCCATTCCCCTCACTGGCAAGCCCCCAAACGCACCCCCCCCCACACCTCCCATTTCCCCTCCCCACCCCTCCCTTCTCCCTCAGGGCCCCCCCCCAGACCCCAACTGCCCCCCCAGACCCTTCAGACCCCAAATTGCCCCCCCAGGCCCCCAAGCGCCCCCCCAGACCTCCCATTTCCCCCCCATTCCCATTTCCCCCAACCACCTCAAACACTCCAACCCCCCCATCCTCCCTCAGGCCCCCCCAGACCCCAACTACCCCCCCAGACTCCACCTGCCCCCCCAGACCCCCAACAACAAATGCCCCCCAGACCCCAAGACTGCCCCCCCCACTCCCATCCCCCCATTCTCCCTCAGCCCCTCCTCCAGACCCCCAAACTGCCCCCCCCCACAACCTCCCATTTCCCCCATCCCCCCTCCATTCTCCCTCAAGGGCCCCCCCCCAGTTCTCAACTGCCCCCCCCCAGACCCCCAAACTGCCCCTCCCAGACCCTCCAGACCCCCCAAACCTGCCCCCCCAGACGCCCAACCGCCCCCCCAGACCTCCCATTTTCCCCCATTCCCCCTCCAAACCAACCACCTCACCCCCCCATCCCTCCCCTCCATTCTCCCTATGCCCCCCCCAGACCCCAACTACCCCCCCCAGACTCCCTATGCCCCCCCAGACCCCCAAACAGCCCCCCCAGACCCCCCCAACCCCCAACCTGCCCCCCCCAGACGCGCCCAAACCACCCCCCAGACCTCCCATTTTCCCCCCATTCCCCTCTACCACCTTACCCACCCCATCCCTCCCCATTTTCTCCCTATGCCTCCCCCCAGACCCCAACTGCCCCACCCAGACCCCCAACCTGCCCCCCCCCCCAGACACCCAGACAACAATTTGCCCCCCCAGACCCCCAAGCTGCCCCCCAACCCCCATTCCCCCCATTCTCCCTCACCCCCCCAGACCCCCCAAACTGCCCCCCCACCCTCCCATTTCCCCCATCCCCCCTCCATTCCCCTCAGCCCCCCCCCAGATCTCAACTGCCCCCCCCAGACCCCCAAACTGCCCCCCCAGACCCTCCAGACCCCAACTGCCCCCCAGACCCCCAAACTGCCCCCCCCAGACCTCCCATTTCCCCCCCATTCCATTCCTCCCACCACCTCACCCACTCCATTCCCCCCCTCATTCTCCCTCACCCCCCCCCCAGACCCAACTACCCCCCCAGACCCTCCAGACCCCCAACTGCCCCCCCCAGACCTCCCATTCCTCCCATCCCCCCCCATTCTCCCTCACCCCCCCCCAGACCCAACTGCCCCCTCCAGACCCCCCTCTCCCCCAACAAACCTCAGTCTAACCCCCCCAGCCCCCCCAGATCCTCCATTACCCCCACCCCCCCCCAGACCTCGAGTTACCTCCCCCAGCCCTTTCATTCTCCCCCCAGCCCCCCAATTCCCCCCTTTAACCCCCCCCAGCCCCTTCATTACCCCCTCAGGACCCCCCCACCCCCCCAGACCCCAGTTACCCCCCCAGCCCCCCCCCAGCCCTTCCATCAACCCAGCCCCCAGTTACCACCCCCCTCCGCCCCCCCAATTCTCCCCTTTAACCCCCCCAGCCCCCCTATTACCCCCTCAGGACCCCCCCCAGCCCCCCCCCCCCCGCACCGGACAGCCATCCCGCCCCCAGCAGCGCCCCGAGGATGAGGAGGGCGGCGGCCATGATGGCGACGTCGGGCCCCCGGGGGCGACGGCAGCGCCAGGTGCGGCCGGGACGAACCAACTGCGAGCCGGGGGGGGGGGTTGAATAGATAGGGGGGGTTGTCACGATACACGACACACGACACATTCTCCATCCCCCATCCAAATGGGGGAGCGGTGTGAGCTCACAGCAGTGCGTGGGGATGGGCTGCAAAGAGCGCAGCGCGGGGATCGGGCACCGCCATTCCTTTCCTCCCCCCCGTCCCCCCCGGGGCAGTGGTACAGTCCAGGTGTCCGCCAGGCCACGCCCCCACCCGCACCTGAGCACGTGACGGCGGGCAGGTGGACCACGTGACGGGGGAGAGGGAGGAAGAAAGGAACAGGCGGACCACGTGACGGGGGAGTGGGAGGAAGAAAGAAACAGGCGGACCACGTGACGGAGGAACACATGGACCACGTGACGGGGGAGAAAAAGACCGTGTGGACCACGTGACGAAGCAGGAGTGGGCGCGGCCATTGCGATCCTCGACGTGAACTTCGAGCTTTTTTTTCCCCGAGAGCCGTTTTAACCCTTTCATGCCCGGGGGGGGGGGGCGAATTGGGGGGGTGGGTTTTTTACCCCCCCCTGCCCCCCCCCACACACCGCAGTGGGGTAAAAGCCCCAATGGGGGTAAATAGAGCCCGAGGAGGGGGGGGGGGCAAAAGGGTTTGGGAAGGGGGGGGGCACATGGGGGCGGGGGGGGGCAGGGGAGGGGTGGGGGGGGGAGGGGACACTGTGGCACTGTGCCCCACCCCCACGCGTAGGGTGGCCCTGCCCCCCCCCCCGCCCCCCCCCCCACATTGGTACATAATGGCCCTCAGTGCCCCCCCCCGAGGCAGACAGAGCTGCGAACCCTCCGCTCGCTGTGTGCCCCCCCCCTTCCCTCCCTCCTTCCCCCACCCCCCCGGGGAGAAACGGTGCTGAGGTATTTGGGGGGGGGGTCCTTAATGGGGGGGGGTCCTTATTGGGGGGGAGGTACTTAATGGGGGGGTCTTATGGGGGGGGTCCTTAATGGGGGGGGGTCTTATGGGGCTGGGGGGGGTTCTTGGGGGAGCCCATAATGGGGGGGGGGTCCTTAATGGGGGGGGGTCCTTAATTGGGGTTCTTGGGGGGGGGGGGTCTTATGGGGGGGGGTCCGTAATGGGGGGGTCTTATGGGGGGGTTGTTTGGGAGCGTCCTTAATGGGGGGGGGGTTTAATGGAGGGGGTCCTTAATGGGGGGGGGCCTTAAGTGGGGGGCCTTGGGTGGGGGGGTTTTTTGGAGGAGCCCATAATGGGGGGGGGGGTCCTTAATGGGGGGTCTTATGGGGCGGGGGGGGTTTTTGGGGGCATCCTAATGGGGGGGGTCCTTAATGGGGGGTCTTATGAGGGGGGGGGGGTTCTTTGGGGGCGGTCCTTAATGGGGGGGGGGGTGTTATGGGGGGGGGGGGTTATTTGGGTGAGCCCATAATGGGGGGGGTCCTTAATGGGGAGGGTCTTATGGGGCTGGGGGGGTTCTTTGGGGGTGTCCTTAATGAGGGGGGGAGGGGTCCTTAATGGGGGGGGTCTTATGAGGGGGGTTCTTTGGGGGCGTCCTTAATGGGGGTGGTCCTTAATGGGGGGGGTCTTATGGGGCTGAGGGGGGGTTCTTGGGGGAGCCCATAATGGGAGGGGGGGGTCCTTAATGGGGGGGGGGGGTCTTATAGGGCTGGGGGGGGGGGTTCTTTGGGGGAGCCCTTAATGGGGGGGGGTCCTTATTGGGGGAGTCTTATGGTGGGGGGGGGCCTTAATGGGGGGGGGTCCTTAATGGGGGGGGGGAGATTCTACAGGTAGGGTCCTTAGCAGGGGGGAGGATTCTATGAGGGGGGGGGGGTTTCTATGGGGGGGAGGGGTCTTATGGGGGGCGGGGGGGTCACTTTGGGGGGGGTGTCCAGCTGGGGGGTTTTGTTTTTGAGGTGATCCCTATGGGGTCACTTCTGGGGGGGTCATTTGGGGAGGGGGGGCTCTGCGCCCCCATTGCATTGGGGTCAATGGGGGGGTTGGGGGCAATGGGAACAACGGGGTGGGGGGGGGGGTCACCGAGGGGTCCCCAAAATGGGGGGGGGGGTTTTGGGGGGGGGTTTTTTTTTTTTTTTGTGGGGGGTCCCACCCCCCCTAGGTGTCCCCCTCCCCGCCCCCCCCCCCCCCCCCGTGTCCCACAGCACCCAGATGGCCTTCGGCGCCCCCCCCCCCCACCCCCCTTTTTCATTATGCCCCCCCCCCGGCTCCCCCCCCCCCTCGGGTGACATCACCGTGGGGACAAAATGTCCCCTTTGTGGCACTGGTGGCACCGCCAGGCGCCCGCGTGGCACCGGGCCAGGGCTGCTCTGTGCCCAATGGCCCCCCCCCATAGCCCCCCCCCCCTCCCATGGCCCCCCCCATGGCCCCCCCCATGGCACCTTATATCACCCCTGGTAGCCCCCCATGGGCCCCCCCATGCCACCCATATCACCCCTGTAGTCCCCATGGCCCCCCCCCCCCCATGGCAACCCCATGCCCCCCCCCATGGCACCCCATGGCCCCCCCATGGCACCCATATCACCCCTGTAGCCCCCCATGGGCCCCCCCATGGCACCCCATGGCACCCCATGCCCCCCCCCATGGCACCCCATGGCACCCATATCACTCCTGTAGCCCCCCATAGCCCCCCCATGACACTCCGTAGCCCCCCCATGGCAACCCCCCCCATGTCACCCCATATAACCCCTATAGGCCCCCCCACGTCACCCCATATCACCCCATATCCGCCCTATAGCCCCCCTATGGCACCCCATATCCCCCCCATGGCACCCCATATCACCCCTATAGCCCCCAGTGCCCCCCCCATGGCACCCTATAGCCCCCTTGCTCCCCCATGGGCACCCATATCACCCCTACAGCCTCCATGCCCCCCCCATGGCACCCTATAGCCCCCTTGCTCCCCCCGTGGCACCCCATATCACCCCTATAGCCCCCCATGTCACCTCATATCACCTCTATACCCCCCCATGGCCCCCCCATGTCACCCCATATCACCCCATGGCCCCCTATGGCCACCCCCATGTCACCCACTATCACCCCTATAAGCCCCCCCCATGGCACCCATATCATCCCTGTAGCCCCCCATGGCCCCCCCATGTCCACCCATATCACCCCTGTAGCCCCTATGGCACCCTATACCCCCCCCACTTCACCCCATATCACCCCTATAGCCCCCATGGCCCCCCCATGGCACCCTATAGCCACCTTGGCCCCCCCATGGCACCCCATATCACCCCTATACCCCCCCATGGCCCCCCTCGTGGCACCCCATATCACCCTATGGCCCCCCCGTGGCACCCCTGGGTCACCCCACGTCACCCCCACGGCCCCCTAAGTTCCCCAAGGGGGCCCACGTCCCCATTGAGCCATCGGGACCCCCATCGGGACCCCCATGGGGGCACAGAGGGGCTCAGAGGGGGCACAGAGGGGATGCAGTGGGGCACAGAGGGGCTCAGGGGGGGCACAGTGGGGATGCAGTGGGGCACAGAGGGGATGCAATGGGGTGCAGTGGGGCACAGAGGGGGGATTTAGGGGGCACAGAGGGACACAGTGGGGATTTAGGGGGCACAGAGGGGCTCAGGGGGGATTTAGGGGGCGCAGAGGGACGCAGAGGGGCTCAGTGGGGCACAGAGGGGCTGCAATGGGGTGCAGTGGGGCACAGAGGGGCTCAGTGGGGATTTAGGGGGCACAGAGGGACGCAGAGGGGGGCACAGTGGGGCACAGAGGGGACACAGAGGGGATGCAGTGGGATGCAGTGGGGCACAGTGGGGATGCAGTGGGGCACAGAGGGGCTCAGTGGGGCACAGTGGGATGCAGTGGGGCACAGAGGGGATGCAGTGGGGATTTAGGGGGCACAGAGGGGCTCAGTGGGGATTTAGGGGGCACAGAGGGACGCAGAGGGGCTCAGTGGGGCACAGAGGGGGCACAGAGGGAATGCAGTGGGGTGCAATGGGACACAGAGAGGATGCAGTGGGGCACAGAGGGGCTCAGTGGGGCACAGTGGGATGCAGTGGGGTGCAGAGGGGCTCAGTGGGGATTTAGGGGGCACAGAGGGGCTCAGTGGGGCACAGAGGGGTTGCAGTGGGGCACAGAGGGGGCACAGAGGGGATGCAGTGGGGTGCAGTGGGGCACAGAGAGGATGCAGTGGGGCACAGTGGGATGCAATGGGGCACGGAGGGGCACAGAGGGGATTTAGGGGGCACAGAAGGACACAGAGGGGCTCAGTGGGGCACAGAGGGGATGCAGTGGGGTGCAGTGGGGCACAGAGGGGCACAGAGGGGACGGAGTGGGGATTCAGTGGGGCACAGTGGGATGCAGTGGGGTGCAGTGGGATGCAATGGGGCGCAGTGGGGCACAGTGGGATGCAGTGGGGCACAATGGGATGCAATGGGGTGCAGTGGGGCACAGAGGGGATGGAGTGGGGATGCAGTGGGGCACAGAGGGGATTTAGGGGGCGCAGAGGGGATGCAGTGGGGCACAGTGGGATGCAATGGGGTGCAGTGGGGCACAGAGGGGCTCAGTGGGGCGCAGAGGGGCTCCATGGGGCGCAGAGGGGCACAGAGGGGCTCAGTGGGGCACAGTGGGATGCAATGGGGCACAGAGGGGCACAGAGGCCCCTTTGTTCCTCGGGGCCGTGGGGGTGACAGCGGCGCGTCAGGAATTCGGACGCGGGCGGCTCCAGGGAGGGGACAGCGGTGACCCCAAAGGGATGGGGGTGGGGGACGGCGGTGACCCCAAAGAGGGGATATGGGGGCAGGGGACAGCGGTGACCCCAAAGGGATGGGGGTGGGGGATGGCGGTGACCCCAAAGAGGAGATATGGGGACAGGGGGACGGCGGTGACCCCAAAGAGGAGATATGGGGACAGGGGACATTGGTGACCCCAAAGGGATGGGGGTGGGGGACGGCTGTGACCCCAAAGAGGAGATATGGGGGCAGGGGACAACGGTGACCCCAAAAGATGGGGGTGGGGGACAGCAGTGACCCCAAAAGATGGGGGTGGGAGACAGCGGTGACCCCAAAGAGGAGATATGGGGGCAGGGGACAGCAGTGACCCCAAAGAAGAGATATGGGGACAGGGGGACAGCGGTGACCCCAAAGGGATGGGGGTGGGGGACGGCGGTGACCCCATAGAGGAGATATGGGGGCAGGGGACAGCAGTGACCCCAAAGGGATGGGGGTGGGGGACAGCAGTGACCCCATAGAGGAGATATGGGGACAGGGGACAGCAGTGACCCCAAAGAGAAGATATGGGGTCGGGGGGCACACTGGCGTCCCTAAAGAGGAGATATGGGGTCTGGGGGCACACTGGTGCCCCTAAAGAGGAGATATGGGGTCGGGGGGCACATTGGTGCCCCCAAAGAGAAGATATGGGGTCGGGGGGCACACTGGCGTCCCTAAAGAGGAGATATGGGGTCTGGGGGCACACTGGTGCCCCCAAAGAGAAGATATGGGGTCGGGGGGCACACTGGCGTCCCTAAAGAGGAGATATGGGGTCTGGGGGCACACTGGTGCCCCTAAAGAGGAGATATGGGGTCGGGGGGCACATTGGTGCCCATGAGGAGGCAGTATGGGGTCGGGGGTCCACTGGTGCCCCTACAGAGGAGATATGGGGTCAGGGGGCACATTGGCATCCCTGTAGAGGAGTTATGGGGTCGGGGGGCACACTGGTGCCCCTACAGAGCAGATATGGGGTCGGGGGTCCATTGGTGTCCCGTTGGTGTCCCTACAGAGGAGATATGGGGTCAGGGGGCACATTGGCATCCCTGTAGAGGAGTTATGGGGTCGGGGGGCACACTGGTGCCCCTACAGAGGAGATATGGGGTCGGGGGTCCATTGGTGTCCCATTGGTGTCCCCAAAGAGGAGATATGGGGTCCGGGGGCACACTGGTGTCCATTAAGAGGAGATATGGGGTCGGGGGTCCTCTGGTGTCCCTAAAGAGAAGTTATGGGGTCGGGGGGGGGGGTCCCGTCGCCCCCCAGGAGGGGCTGCAGGCGGTGCCTGGCGCTGCGGGCGCAGGGGACAATGGGGACAATGGGGAGACGGAAAACAAGGGACAATGGGGGCCAGCGGGGACAATGGGGCGCAGTGATTTGGGGACAATGGGGGCAGTGTGGGGCGGGCGGCGGGGGTCCCACCCCATAAACCCCCCCTAAACCCCCCCAATCATCTCCCCCTCCCCAGGTCGCCCCCCCCCCATGGAGCTGCTGTCGGTGCCGGCGCTGCCGGTGGCTTTGCTGCTGTGCACAGGTATGGGGTGGGGGGGGGGGGGGATTGGGACCCCCGTTATGGGGTCGTGGGGGGCATCCGGAACCCTACTGAGGGGGGGTGGGGACCCCACAGATGGGTGGGGACCCCCCAGGGTGGGCTTCGTTACGGAGCTCCGTCGCAGGGCCCCCATACAGGGCTGCAATGCGGGACCCCCATCCCGGAACCCAACCGGGGGTCTTACGGGGGTCCTCACCCCCCCCCTTCCCCCCCTCACCCTATAAGTTATAGGGCCGCCCCCCCACGGGCTGTGCAGACCCCATAGAGTGGACCCCATAAAGCTCTGAGGACCCCCATATAGGGCTGAAATGCGGGACCCCATCCCGGAACCCATTTGGGGGTCTTACGGGGGTCCTCACCCCCCCCCGCCCCCCCCCCACCCTATAGGTTATGGGGCCGCCCCCCCACGGGCCATGTGGACCCCATAGAGCACTGAGGACACCCCACTTATGGGGCTCTGTTATGGGGTCATGGCACACGGGACCCCCACTCCAAACCCCCATCCCAGACCCCCACCCCAGATCCCCACTGGGGGGTCTTATAGGGTTCCCCACCTCCCCCCTGTCCCCCCCCAGGCTGCGTGGCCACCCCACCCCATTTCCCCATCCCCATTTCC
Organism: Lophura nycthemera; assembly: GCA_021292215.1. Classification (NCBI taxonomy): domain Eukaryota; kingdom Metazoa; phylum Chordata; class Aves; order Galliformes; family Phasianidae; genus Lophura; species Lophura nycthemera. The sequence goes on from JADANK010000673.1 coordinate 9,525, forward strand.
CCATCCCCATTTCCCCATCCCCATTTCCCCACCCCATTTCCCCACCCCATTTCCCCACCCCATTTCCCCATCCCATTTCCCCACCCCATTTCCCCACCCCATTTCCCCACCCACACCCATTCTCCCCATCTCCATCCCCCATTTCCCCACCCCATCTCCCCACCCCAAACCTGCCGCCATAGGGAACCCCACCTCCCCCTGTCCCCCCCCCCAGGCTGCGTGGCCGCCCCCATCCCCATTTCCCCCACCCCAAATCCCTCTTGGGGGACCCCCCCACCCATTTCGCCCCACCCCCAAACCCGATCCCATAGGGATCCCCCCTCCCCCTGTCCCCCCCCCAGGCTGGCGTGCGCCGCCCCATCCCCAGACCCCATCCCCAGTCCCCATCCCATGGTCCCCCACCCCAAACCCGATCCTACAGGATCCCCACCTCCCCCTGTCCCCCCCCCAGGCTGCGGGGCCCCCCATCCCCAGTCCCCATCCCATTGTCCCCATCCCATTTCTCCTCCCATCCCCATCCCATTTCCCCACCCCCATTTCCCCATCCCATCCCCATTCCCCATCCCATTTCCCACCCATCCCATCCCAACCCAACCCCAAGACCCCCATCCCATTTCCCCACCCAATCCCTCTTGGGGATCCCCCACCCATTTCCCACCCCAAACCGATCCTATATGGATCCCACCTCCCCCCTGTCCCCCCCCAGGCTGTGAGGCCACCCCATCCCAGTCCCCATCCTGGGTCCTAATCCCATTTCCCCACCCCATTCCCCACCCCCATTTCCCCACCCCCCATTTCCCCCCCCATTTCCCCATCCATTTCCCATTTCCCCACCCCAAATCCCTTGGGATCCCTAGGCTTCCCCACCTCCCCCTGTCCCCCCCCCAGGCTCGTGGCTGCCCCATCCCCATCCCCATCCCATTTTCCCCACCCATTTCCCCATCCCCTTTCCCCATCCCATCCCCATTTCCCATCCCACCCATTTCCCCCCACCCAAACCCGATCCCACAGGGATCCCCACCTCCCCTGTCCCCCCCCAAGGCTGCGTGGGCCGCCCCATGGGGCTGCCGGATGCCCCCCATCCCAGTTCCCATCCCTCCCCATCCCATTTCCATTCCCATCCCATTCCCATTTTCCCATCCCATCCCATTTCCCCAACCCATTTCCCATCCCATTTCCCCATCCCCATTTCCCCATCCCATTCCCACCCCAAAACCCGATCCCATAGGATCCCCACCTCCCCCTGTTCCCCCCCCCAGGCTGCGTGGCTGCCCATCCCATTTCCCACCCCAAATCCCTATTGGGGATCCCCCACCCAGACCCCCACCCCAACCCGATCCCATAGGGATCCCCACCTCCCCCCTGTCCCCCCCCCAGCCTGGCGGTGGCCGCCCCGTGGGCCGCCTGGATGCCCCCCATCCAGGTCCCCATCCCCAGTCCTCCATCCCAGGTCCCACCTGGGCCCAATCCCAGACCCCCCCCCAAACCCGATCCCATAGGGTTCCCCCCTCTCCCCTGTCCCCCCCCCGGCTGTGTGCCCCCCATCCCAAGCCCATCCCACCCCCTTCTTCCCATTTCCCCCCCATTCCCCCACCCCATTTCCCCACCCCAAAACCCGATCCTATAGGGATCCCCACCTCCCCCCGTCCCCCCCAGGCTGCGTGGCCGCCCCCATCCCCAGACCCCCATCCCCAGTCCCCACCCCATTTTCCCCATCTGGGTCCCCATCCCAGATCCCCATTCCAGACCCCCACCCCAATCCCATTGGGGATCCCAATAGGGATCCCACCTCCCCCCGTCCCCCCCACCCCATTTCCCCATCCCAGACCCCCATCCCATTCCCACCCCAAACCCGACCTATAGGGATCCCCACCTCCCCGGTCCCCCCCCAAAGGCGCGGTGGCCCCCCACCCAGAACCAAACCCAGTAAACTTTCCCACCCATTCCCCCACCACATTTCCCCATCCCACCCCCATTTCCCCCAACAACCACCAATGCCCACCCACAGTCCCCCACCCACCCATAACCCACCACCCAAATCCCCCCCAGACCCCCCCGGGGTCCCTAGGCTTTCCCCACCTCCCCCTGTCCCCCCCCAGACGTGTGGGACCCACATCCCAGCCCCACCCCACCATTGCCCAGCCCATTTCCCATCCCATTTTCCCATCCCATCCCATCCCAGTTTCCCCACCCCATTTCCTCATCCCCATTTCCCCACCCCATTTCCCCACCCAAACCCGATCCCATAGGGATCCCCCCTCCCCCTGTCCCCCCCCAGGCTGCGTGGCCGCCCCATCCCATTTCCATCCCCATTTACCCCCCATTTCCCACCCATTTCCCCATCCCATTTCCCCATCCCCATTCATCCCATCCCATTCCCCACCCATTTCCCCCATCCCATTTCCCACCCCAAACCCGATCCCATAGGGATCCCCACCTCCCCCCTGTCCCCCCCAGGCTGCGTGGCCGCCCCGTGGGCCGCCTGGATGCCCCCCATTCCAGACCCCCATCCCCAGTCCCCATCCCAGGTCCCCATCCTGGGGTCCCAATCCCAGACCCCCATCCCAGACCCCCATCCCATTCTCCCCAAACCCAAACCCGATCCTATGGGATCCCCACCTCCCCCTGTCCCCCCCCCGGCTGCCCCCCCAGCCCCATTTCATCCCCCCATCCCCCTTCCCTCCCCATTTCCCCATCCCATTTCCCATCCCATTTCCCACCCCCCCATTTCCCCCCATCCCATTCCCATTTCCCACCCCATTCCCACCCAAACCCCACCCCACCCCCCCCTTTCCCCCTCCCCCCCAGCTGCGTGGGCGCCCCATCCCATTTCCCCACCCCATCCCCACCCCACCCATTTACCCCACCCAACCCGATCCCTAGGGATCCCCACCTCCCCCTGTCCCCCCCCAGGCCGCGTGGCCATCCCATCCCATTTCCCCATCCCCATTTCCCCATCCCAGACCCCCCACCCCAAACCCAATCCTATAGGCTTCCCCACCTCCCCTCTGTCCCCCCCCAGGCTGCGTGGCTGCCCCATCCCATTTCCCCATCCCATTTCCCCACCCCATTTCCCCAGTCCCCATCCCAGACCCCCACCCCAAACCCGATCCTATAGGGATCCCCACCTCCCCCCTGTCCCCCTCCCACCCCATTTCCCCACCCCATTTCCCCAACCCCACTTCCCCACCCCAAATCCCTATTGGGGATCCTATAATGTTCCCCACCTCCCCCTGTCCCCCCCCCCAGGCTGCGTGGCCGCCCCGTGGGCCGCCTGGATGCCCCCAAACGTGGCCGCCCTTTCGGGGACGTGCGTGGAGCTGCCGTGCCGCTTCGATTACCCCGAAGAGCTGCGGCCCGGCGCCGTCAGCGGGCTCTGGTACTTCGGCAGCCCCTACCCCAAAAGTTACCCCCCCGTGGTGGCCAGGTCCCGGCCCGCCGCCGTGCACGAGAGCTTTGCGGGAAGGGCTCGGTTCGTGGGGGACCCCGCGGCGCGGGACTGCACCCTACAGATCGCGGGGCTGAGCCCCGAGCTGGCGGGGAAGTATTACTTTAGGGGGGACCTCGGCGGGTACAACCAGTACAGCTTCAGCGAGCACGCCAAGCTGGAGGTGTGGGGTGAGATGTGGGGCCGGGGGGGGGGGGGTGGGGGGCTGTGGGGTGAGATGTGGGGCCGGGGGGGGGGGGGTGGGGGGCGAGATGTGGGGCTGTGGGGGAGATGTGGGACGAAATGTGAGGCCCTGGGGCGAGATGTGGGGCTGTGCGGGAAGATGTGGGGCTGTGGGGGGAGATGTGGGGCCAGATGTGGGGCGAGATGTGGGGTGAGATGTGGGGCTGTGGGGGGGGTGGGGGGCTGTGGGGGGAGATGTGGGGCCATGGGGGAGATGTGGGGAGATGTGGGGCTGTGGGGGGAGATGTGGGTCCGTGGGGGGGGGTGGGGGGCTGTGGGCGAGATGTGGGGCCATGGGGGGGGTGGGGGGCCGTGGGGGTGAGATGTGGGGTGAGATGTGGGGCCGTGGGGCGAGATGTGGGGCTGTGGGGGGAGATGTGGGGCCGTGGGGGGAGGTTGTGGGGCTGTGGGGCGAGATGTGGGGCTGTGGGGCAAGATGTGGGGCTGTGGGGGGAGATGTGGGGCCGTGGGGGGAGATGTGGGGCTGTGGGGGGGGTGGGGGGCCATGGGGCGAGATGTGGAGCCGTGGGGGGAGGTGGGGGGCTGTGGGGGGAGATGTGGGGTGAGATGTGGGGCCGTGGGGGGAGATTTGGGGCCATGGGGGGGGTGGGGGGCCGGTGGGGGTGAGATGTGGGGTGAGATGTGGGGCCGTGGGGCGAGATGTGGGGCCGTGGGGGGAGATGTGGGGCCGGGGGGGAGTGTGGGGCTGTGGGGACGGATGTGGGGCTGTTGGGGCAAGATGTGGGGGCTGTGGGGGAAGATGTGGGGCCGTGGGGGGAGATGTGGGGCTGTGGGATGAGATGTGGGGCCGTGGGGGGAGGTGGGGGGCCGTGGGGGGACATGTGGAGCCATAGGGCGAGATGTGGGGTCGTGGGTGAGATGTGGGGCCGTGGGGGGCGGGGGGGTGGGGGCGTGGGGGGGAGATGGGGGGCTTGGGGGTGAGATGGGGGGTGTGGGGGGGGTTGGGGGGGTGTCGTGGCACTTGGGGTCTGCGGGAGGTGGGGGCTGTGGGGGGAGATGTGGGGCCGTGGGGGGGGGTGGGGGGCTGTGGGGGGGGGTAGGAGGCTGTGGGGTGAGATGTGGGGCCGTGGGGTGGGGTGGGGAGGTGGGATTTTGGGGGGGAGGTGGTGGTCGTGGCACATGGGGTCTGCGTGACCCATAGGTGTCCCCGTTCCTGGGTCCCTATGGACGTCCCCACCCTGTGGGTCCCCGTGCCCCATAGATGTTCCCATCCCCTCTTTTGGGGTCCCTATGGGGTTCCCCACACCCCATAGATGCCCCCATTCCTGGGTCCCTATGGGGCTCCCCCCACCCCATGTCTGTCCCCATCCCCTCTTTTGGGTTCCCTATGGGGTTCCCCCACCCCATATCTGTCCCCATCCCTGGGTCCCTATGGGGTTCCCCACTCCCCACAGATGTCCCCACCTATGGGTCCCTATGGGGCTCCCCCCACCCCATATCTGTCCCCATCCCCTCTTTTGGGTTCACTATGGGGGTCCCCACACCCCATAGATGCCCCCACCTATGGGTCCCTATGGGGCTCCCCCCACCCCATATCTGTCCCCATCCCTGGGTCCCTATGGGGTTCCCCCCACCCCACAGATGTCCCCACCTATGGGTCCCTATGGGGCTCCCCCCACCCCATATCTGTCCCCATCCCTGGGTCCCTATGGGGTTCCCCACACCCCACAGATGTCCCCACCTATGGGTCCCTATGGGTCCCCGCGCCCCATAGATGTCCCCATCCCCTCTTTTGGGATCCCTATGGGTTTCCCCCCACCCCATATCTGTCCCCATCCCCTCTTTTGGGTTCACTATGGGGGTCCCCACACCCCATAGATGCCCCCACCTATGGGTCCCTATGGGTCCCCCCACCCCATATCTGTCCCCATCCCTGGGTCCCTATAGGGCTCCCCCCACCCCATGTCTGTCCCCATCCCCTCTTTTGGGTTCCCTATGGGGTTTCCCCCACCCCCCAATCGTCCCCTTTATCCCCCCAGCGGCCCCCCAGCTGGAGGTGCCCCCGGAGGTGGTGGCGGGGTCGGAGGTGGAGCTGCTGTGCCGGGTCCCCGATAACTGCCCCCCCCTGAGACCCCTCCTCAGCTGGACGGGGACGGAGGAGCTCTGGGGGGCCGTGGGGCGAGAGAGGCGCGAGGAGACTTTGGGGTCGCGGGCCGTCCTGGCCCTGCTGCGCTTCCGACCCCGAAGGGAGGATTTGGGGCGGCGCGTGGGGTGCGCAGTGAGCTTCAGCAACAGCAGCCTCAGCTTCCAGGCCGACGTGGGGCTCGACGTGCAGTGTGAGATGTGGGGCTGGGGGACCTGGGGGTCTTGGGGGTCCTGGGGGTTGGATGTGCAGTGTGAGATGTGGGGCTGGGGGGAAATGGGGGGTCCTGGGGGTCCTGGGGGTTGGATGTGCAGTGTGAGATGTGGGGCTGGGGGGGAAATGGGGGGTCCTGGGGGTCCTGGGGGTCCCCCAGTTGTGTGTGGGGTTGGATGTGCAGTGTGAGATGTGGGGCTGGGGGGTAAGTGGGGGGGTCTTAGGGGTCCCTGGGGCACCAGTGATGTGTGTGGGGGGGGAATGGGGGGTCCTGGGGGTCCCCAGTTGTGTGTGTGGGGTTGGATGTGCAGCGTGAGATGTGGGGCTGGGGGCAAAATGGGGGGTCCTGGGGGCCCCCAGAGGTGCATAGGGTTGGATGTGCAGTGTGAGATTTGGGGCTGGGGGGGAAATGGGGGCTCCTGGGGGTCCTGGGGGTCCCCAGAGGTGTGTGGGGTTGGATGTGCAGTGTGAGATGTGGGGCTGGGGGGTCCTGGGGGGTCCTGGGGGTCCCCAGTTGTGTGTGTGGGGTTGGATGTGCAGCGTGAGATGTGGGGCTGGGGGGGAAATGGGGGTTCCTGGGGTCCTGGGGGTCCCCAGTTGTGTGTGGGGGGGAAATGGGGGGTCATGGGGGTCCCCAGAGGTGCATGGGGTTGGATGTGCAGTGTGAGATGTGGGGCTGGGGGCGAAATGGGGGGTCCTGGGGGTCCCCAGTTGTGTGTGTGGGGTTGGATGTGCAGTGTGAGATGTGGGGCTGGGGGGGAAATGGGGGGTCCGTGGGGGTCCCCAGTTGTGTGTGTGGGGTTGGATGTGCAGCATGAGATGTGGGGCTGGGGGGGAAATGGGGGTCCTGGGGGGGAAATGGGGGGTCCTGGGGGTCCTGGGGGTTGGAAGTGCAGCATGAGATGTGGGGCTGGGGGGAACGGGGGGGTCCTGGGGGTCCTGGGGGTTGGATGTGCAGCGTGAGATGTGGGGCTGGGGGGGAAATGGGGGCCCTGGGGGGGAAATTGGGGGTCCTGGGGGTCCTTGGGGTCCCCAGTTGTGTGTGTGGGGTTGGATGTGCAGCGTGAGATGTGGGGCTGGGGGGTAAGTGGGGGGTCTTAGGGGTCCCTGGGGTCCCCAATGATGTGGGGGGGGGGGGGAAACGGGGGGTCCTGGGGGTCCCCAGTTGTGTGTGTGGGGTTGGATGTGCAGCGTGAGATGTGGGGCTGGGCGAAATGGGGGGTCCTGGGGGTCCTGGGGGTCCCTGGGGTACCTATGGGGCATCCCTATGGGGCTGATTGATGGGGTCCTGCCCCACTGCGACCCCCTGGCACCCCGCAAATGAGCCGCAGGTTATGGGGCAGCCCCTGCATCCCTATGGGGCCGATGGGGTCCTGCCCCACTGTGACCCCCCCCTGCCGCCCCCCACAGACGAGCCGCAGGTTGTGGGGCAGCCCCTGCATCCCTATGGGGCTGATTGATGGGGTCCTGCCCCACTGTGACCCCCCCCTGCCGCCCCACAGACGAGCCACAGGTTGTGGGGCAGCCCCTGCGTCCCTATGGGGCTGATGGGGTCCTGCCCCACTGTGACCCCCCCTGCCGCCCCCCACAGACGAGCCGCAGGTTGTGGGGCAGCCCCTGCATCCCTATGGGGCCGATGGGATCCTGCCCCACCGTGACCCCTTGCCGCCCCACAGATGAGCCGCAGGTTGTGGGGCTGTGGGGTGGCCCCCTATAACCCCCCTGGCACCCCACAAATGAGCCACAGGTTATGGGGCAGCCCCTGCATCCCTATGGGGCTGATGGGGTCCTGCCCCACTGTGACCCCCCCCCGCCACCCTCCACAGATGAGGCACAGGTTATGGGGCTGTGGGGCAGCCCCTGCATCCCTATGGGGCTGATTAATGGGGTCCTGCCCCACTGCGACCCCCTGGCACCCCGCAAATGAGCCGCAGGTTATGGGGCAGCCCCTGCATCCCTATGGGATGTGATGGGGCCCCAAAATCCAGATCCATGGGGCAGCCCCTGCATCCCTATGGGGCTGATTGATGGGGTCCTGCCCCACTGTGACCCTCCCACCGCCCCCCACAGACGAGCCACAGGTTATGGGGCAGCCCCTGCATCCCTATGGGGCTGATGGGATCCTGCCCCACTGCGACCCCCTGGCACCCCACAAATGAGCCGCAGGTTATGGGGCAGCCCCTGCATCCCTATGGGGCCGATGGGGTCCTGCCCCACCGTGACCCCCCCCTGCCACCCCACAGACGAGCCGCGGGTTATGGGGCTGTGGGGTGGCCCCTCATGTCCCTATGGGGCTGAGGGGATCCTGCCCCACTGCGACCCCCTGGCACCCCACAAATGAGCCGCAGGTTATGGGGCAGCCCCTGCATCCCTATGGGGCTGATTGATGGGGTCCTGCCCCACTGTGACCCCCCCTGCCACCCCCCACAGACGAGCCGCAGGTTGTGGGGCAGCCCCTGCATCCCTATGGGGCTGATGGGATCCTGCCCCACTGTGACCCCTTGCCGCCCCACAGACGAGCCGCAGGTTGTGGGGCTGTGGGGCCCCACGGAGGTGGTCGAGGGCTCCCGCGTGGAGCTGGGCTGCGAGGCCGAAGGCCGCCCCACGCCGCTGCTCTCCTGGTTCCGTGGGTCCGAGGTCCTGAGGGAGGAACCGGCCGGGGCCCTGCGGCTGCTGCTGCCCCACGTCGCCCCCGAGGACGGGGGAACCTTCAGCTGCGTGGCTGAGAACCGCCACGGGAGGCACAACCGCAGCTTGGAGCTACGCGTGGCCTGTGAGACCCCCGCCGGGGGGGGGGGGGCGTTGGGGGGGGGGGGCAGGTGGGGGGGCGCGTAGAGGTCAGCTGAGGTCGTGGGGGGAGGGGTGGGGGTTATGGGGGGTTAGGGGTTGTAGGGGGGGATTGGGGGTCAGTGAGGCATGGGGGGGTAAGGGATGGGGGTTTGTGGGGGGGCTGGGTGTAGGGGGGGTTATGGGTAGTAGGGGGGGATGGGGGTCAGCTGAGGTCATGGGGGCAATGTGGGGGGTGAGGGGGCTGGGTTCATGGGCGGGGGAGGGAATTGGGGGGTTATGGGGCGAGGGCGGAGTGGGGGGGGGGTCAGCTGAGGTCATGGGGGGCAGTGGGGACTTAGGGGATGTGGGGAGGGGGCGTAGAGATCATCTGAGGTTGCGGGGGGGAGGGATGGGGGTTATGGGGGTGGTTGTGGGTGGGTATGGGGGGGGATGGGGTCAGTTGAGGTCATGGGGGGCATTGGGGACATGGGGAGGGGGCGTGAGGTCAGCTGAGGTCGTGGGGGGGGAGGGATGGGGGGGTTTGGGGGGGGGGCTATGGGGTAGTAGGGGGGTTGGGGGGTAGGGGGGGTTATGGGGTTTTAGGGGGGGGGATGGGGGTCAGCTGAGGTCATGGGGGGGAGGGAATGGGGGGGTTGGGGGGGCGCTATGGGGTAGTAGGGGGGTTATGGGGTTGTAGGGGGGGGTTATGGGGTTTGTTAGGGGGGGATGGGGGTCAGCTGAGGTCATGGGGGGGCATTTAGGGACATGGGGGAGGGGGGGTTGTAGAGGTCAGCTGGGTTGTGGGGGGGAGGGATGAGGGGGGTTATGGGGTTGTAGGGGGGGATGGGGTCAGCTGAGGTCATGGGGGGCAAGTGGGGGTGAGGGGTCAGCTGAGGTCATGGGTGGGTGTGGGGGGGGTATGGGGAGGGGGGGTCAATGAGGGCAGGGGGGGAGGAGGTGGGGGGTTATGGGGGGGTTATGGGGTTGTAGGGGGGATGGGGGTCAGCTGAGGTCATGGGGGGGGCAAATTGGGACTTGGAGGTCACCTGAGGTCACGGGGGGGCATGGGTTCATGGGAGGGGGGAATGTGGACAGGAGGTACCTGAGGTCATGGGGGGGGACATGGAGTCATGGGGGGGGGGAGACACAATATGGACATGGAGGTCACCTGAGGTCATGGGGGGGGGAGGGAGACGGGGTCACGGGAGGTTGGGGGGAGGGGGGGGACAATATGAACATAGAGGTCACCAAAGGTCGTGTGTGGGGGGGGGGGTGGGTGGGGGACCGGGAGGGGGTCCGGGGGAGGGCCCGGCACAATTGACGGCCGCCAGAGCCCCGGGGCACCGGGGGGGGGGGGGGGGGGGGACAGAAAGATGCGAGCCCCCTTCCCACATCACTGCCCCCCCCCACACCCCCCAGTTGGGCACACGGGGAGGGGTGGGGTAACACCGGAAAGATGGCCCCCTCCCACACACTGACCCCCCCACCCCCCCATTTGGGCACAGGTGGGAGGGGGGATGGGGGGACCGGAAAGATGCGAAACCCCTCCCCACCATCAATGTGCCCCCCCCCACGCCCCCAGTTGGGCACACGGGGGTGGTGGTGGGGATTGGGGCGTGCCGGAAGATGCGAACCCCCTCCCCACATTCACTGCCCCACCCACGTCCCCCCGGTGGCACACGGTGGAGGGAAGGTGGGCCGCTTGGGAACAGGGAGATTGCCGCATTGCCCCCCTCCCCACTCACCTGTACAAAAAAAACCCACCCCCCAGTGGGCACACCGGGGAGGGCAGGGGCGTGGCAGCTGGGAACACGGCAAGATGCGGAAAACCTCCCCAATCCCTGCTCCCCCACGCCCCGTTGGGGCACACGGGGGGTGGGGGTGGTGGTGGGGGGGTAACGCCTCAACCCTATTTAACTCCATGGCTTCCGTCCTTTTGACCACCTTACCTGAGTGGGAGGAACAAGATGCGACACCCCCTCACCCCCATAAATGAACCCACACCACACCACCAGTGGGAACACGGGGAGGGAAGGGGGGTGGGCAGCTGCGGAAACAGGGCAAAAAGATCCGACCCCCTACCCACATCGCTGACCCACCCCACGCACCAAGTGGGCAACCTGGGGGTTGGTGGTGGGGATTGGGGGGGACGGAAGGGGAAAAGATGCGACCCCCCTCCACATATCACTGCCCCCCCACCGACCACCAGTTGGGCACACGGGCGGGGGGAGGGGGGCGCAGCTTGGCAACACGCGGAAAGATTGCGGACACATCCCCACATATCACTGACCCCCCCACGCGCCCCCCGTTGTGGCACACGAGGAGGGCAGGGGGGGCGGGCAGTGGGAACAGGGGTAAAGATGCGACCCCCCTCCCCACATCACTGACCCCCCCACACCCCCCAGTTGGGCACACGGGGGTGGTGGTGGGGATTGGGGGGACAGAAGATTCCGATCCCCCTCACACATCCACTGACCCCCCCCCCCCCACACCCCAGTTGGGCACCTGAGGGTGGTGGTGGGAAGGGGTGGGCAGCTGGGAAAACACGGCAAAGATGCGGACCCACCCCCTCCCCACATCACTGCCCCCCCCACGCCCCCAGTTGGGCACACGGGGGTGGTGGTGGGGATTTGGGGGGGACAGAGAAAAGAATCGATCCCCTTCCCCCACATCTGACCCCCACCACACCCCCCCAGTTGGGCCACGGGGGGGGGTGGGGGGGGGAAGGGGGGCAGCTGGGAACACAGAAAGACGCGACCCCCCTCCCCACATCACTGACCCCCCCAGGCCCCCAGTTGGGCACACGGGGAGGGGGGGCAGCTGGGAACACAGAAAGATGCGACCCCCTCCCCACATCACTGACCCCCCCACGCCCCCCAGTTGGGCACACGGGGAGGGAAGGGGGGGCCCGAGGCGGGGGGGGAAAGGGAAAGATGCGACCCCCCTCCCCACATCACTGCCCCCCCCACGCCCCCCAGTTGGGCACATGGGGAGGGGGGGCAGCTGGGAACACGGAAAGATGCGACCCCCTCCCCACATCACTGAGCCCCCCACAGCCCCCAGTTGGGCACATGAGGGTGGTGGTGGGGGCAGGTGGGCAGCTGGGTGGGAACATCGGACAAGATGCGACCCCCCCCCAACCACCTGGGACCCCCCCCCACACCCCCCAGTTGGGCACACGGGGAGGGAAGGGGGGCAGCTGGGAACAGGGAAAGATGCGACCCCCCCTCCCCACATCACTGCCCCCCCCACGCCCCCCAGTTGGGCACACGGGGGTGGTGGTGGGGATTGGGGGGACAGAAAGATGCGACCCCCCTCCCCACATTACTGACCCCCCCACGCCCCCCAGTTGGGCACATGAGGGTGGTGGTGGGGAAGGGGGGCAGCTGGGAACACGGAAAGATGCGACCCCCCTCCCCACATCACTGAGCCCCCCACGCCCCCCAGTTGGGCACACGGGGAGGGAAGGGGGGCAGCTGGGAACAGGGAAAGATGCGACCCCCCTCCCCACATCGCTGACCCCCCCACGCCCCCAGTTGGGCACCCCCGGGTGGGTTGGTGGTGGGATTGGGGGCGGACAGAACGATCGATCCCCTCCCACATCACTAAACCCCCCCCCCACACCCCCCAGTTGGGCACACGGAGCTGGTGGTGGGAATTGGGGGGATGGAAAGATGCGACCCCCTCCCCACATCGCTGACCCCCCCCCCGTCACCCGCAGACGCCCCCCGGGCCCCGGTGATCAACGGGACGCTGTGGGTGGTGGCGGGGGACGCGGTGACGGTGACGTGCGGGGCCGAAAGCGAGCCGGCCCCCATCCTGACGGTGCTGAGAGGGAGGAGGGTGATGGCGGCCGCCGTCTACGAGGCCAAGGTGAGCATGGAGATGGCGGCCGCCAAGGCGGAGGACGCCGGCGAGTATCTGTGCGTGGCTGAGAACCAGCACGGGGCCAGCAGCACCGCCTTCAACCTCAGCGTGGCTGTGAGTGGGGGAGGGGTGCCCACGCCGCCCGCCCGGCGGGGGCCGGTGGGGGAGGGGGCACGAGGGGTTGGGGGGTTGGGGTCCGATGTTGGAGGATGGGGGCATTGGTTGGCGTTTTGGGGTCCGGTCATTCTTGGGGGTTGGGGTCCTCTTTTGGGAAGATGCAGCGAGAGAGACTCGACGAGAGAGAGACAGCGAGTGGTCACGAGTCGACACGAGAGAGCAGGCCACACACCACACAGCCCACCCTCCCAGACCACCCCGCGACGAGACGATCCTTGCGTACGAGAGACCCCGACCAGCCTAGTCACACGCGCTCTCGCGTGGCGCCACCGCAGACGCCAGACAGAGCCGTACACCCCACCACCCCATACAGCACGGAGACGCACCACTCCCCAGCCTCACGGCAGCCCACACACGTATCGCCTTTTCCCCCTGCGGCCTCAACGCGCTCTGCCGACTTCAGCAGACTCCTTGGCGGGGGTTGGGGGTCGTTGGCGAGGGGGGATGGGGGTTCTTGTTGGGGGTTGGGGTCATCATGAGCGCGCTTGTGGTTTTGGGGCTTCAACAGAGCGCACAGACAGTGGGGTCGTTGGTTGGGGGATGGGGTCACACGTTACGTTTTGGGGTCATTGGTTGGGGGTTGGGGGTCCTCCCAGCGGTTTTGGGGTTCGGCCTATGTTTGGGGGGGTTGGGGTCGTTGGGTGGGGGTTGGGGTCGTTGGTTGGGGTTGGGGTCATTGGTTGGGGGATGGGGTCGTTGGTTGGGGGTTGGGGTCGTTGGATGCGAAGTGCGGGTTCATTTGTTGGGGTTGGGGTCATTTGTTTTGGGTTTTGGGGGGTCACATGGGTTTTGGGGTGGGTCCATCTGTGGGGGTTGGTCTCCTTGGTGGGGGTTGGGGTCCTGTGTTGGGTTTGGGGCCTTGGTTGGGGGTTGGGGGGTCGTGGTTGGGGGCTGGGGTCCAGCGTCGGTTTTTGGGTTCCTTGGTTGGGGTTGGGGTCTCCCCTTGGTTTGGGGGGTTCCTTTGTTGGGGGTGGGGGTCGTTGGTTGGGGGTTGGGGTCGTTTGGTTGGGGTTTGGGGTCATTGGTTGGGTGCTGGGGTGTTTGTGGGGGTTGGGGTTCTTTGTTGGGTGGGGTGTCTGTTGGTTGGGGGCTGGTGTCCTCCATGGGTTTTGGGGTCCTCTGTGGGGGTTGCGGTCGTTGGTTGGGTTTTAGGGTCTCTGTTGGGGGTTGGTGGGGTCCATGTTGGGTTTTGGGGTCGTTGGTTGGGTTTGGGGTCATTCCACCTGGGGTTTTGGGGTCTTCTGTGGGGGGGGTGTGTTGGTTTGTTTTTTTTTTTTTTTTTTTTTTTTTTTTTTTTTTTTTTTTTGGGGGGTGGTGGGGGGTGGTTGGGGGGTTTTGGGGGGGTCGTTGGCTGTGGTTTCGTGCGGTTTCTTGTTGGGTGCTTTTTGGGGTTCTGTGGGGGTTTTGGGGCTGGTCCTCCCCTGTGTTTTCGGGTCCTCTGTTGGTGTTTTGGGGGGTTCCCCCTGGGTTTTGGGGTTTCTGGTGGGGGTTGGGGTCGTTGGTTGGGGGTCTGGGTTTTGGTTGGGGGCTGGGGGCCTTGGTTGGGGGTTGGGGTCCTTGGCGGGGCGGGCTGGTTTGTTGGGGTTGGGGTCTTTGTTGGGTTTTGGGCTCCTCCCTGGGTTTTTTGGGGTCTCTGTTGGCGGTTTGGGGGTCGTCTGTTGGGTGGGTTGGGGGGCCCCCCCTGGGTTTTGGGGTCATTGGTTGGGGGCTGGGGGGTCGTTGGTTGGGGGTGGGCCCCACCCGGCCCTTCCACCCGCCCCCACGGGTTTGGCCACACCCCCCACGGTCCTCCCCACACCCAGGCCATTTGGGGGGCACACCACACCCCCCCCCAGCCACACCCCCCCCCACAGACAGCACAGGACACAAAGCACCTCCACACCCGGCCGCCAACACCTGGACGGCCCACCCCCGCACCCTCCATCCCCACCCCCTACAATCGGTTTTGGCCGGTCCTTGGTGGGTTTTTAGGGTCCCCCCCCCACTCCATGCCTTGGGTGTTGGTGTCACACGGCTCTGGGTTTTGGGCGCCCCCCCCGTATTGGTTGGGGATGGCCGGTGTTCAATTGGGGGTTGGCGGTGGCCCTCACTCCAATGGGTTTGGGTCCTATTGTTGGGGGTTGGGGTCATTGGATGTGGAGTGCGGTTCATTGTGGGCTTTTGGGGTCTTAATGTTGGGGTTGGGCAGTCCATCAACCCCCATGGCGTTTCCCCTCGGGTCATATTTTGGATTTTGGTTTTTGTGGCCGGTCATCCCCTCTCCCCATTTTCTCTTTTTTTTTTTTCTTTTTTTTTTTATTTTTCTTTTTTTTTTTTTCCCCCCCCACCCCCCCCCCCCACTTTCTATACTTCTCCCATCCCCCACCCCACCCCCTCCACCTTTCCCTCTCCTCCTCACCCCCCCTCTCCCGCCCCGCACCACCCACAGCCCCCCCCCCGACCCCCCCCTCATTCCTTCTACTTCCTCCCCCCCTTCCTATCTACCACACACGGGGCCCCCCCCCCCCCCAACTGGGTTCATTGTGTTGGTCCCGTTGGGGGTTGGGGTCATTGGATGAGGAGGGAGGGTCGTTTGTTGGGGTTGGGGTCTTATGTTGGGTTTTGGGGTCAGACATTGGGTTTTGGGGTCACACGTTGGGTTGTGGGGTCCAACGTTGACTTTTGGAACCTCCCATTGACTTTTGGGGCCAAATGTTGACTTTTAGGGTCCAACGTTGGGTTTTGGGATCCAGCGTTGACTTTTGGAACCTCCCATTGACTTTTGGAACCTATCATTGACTTTTGGAACCTCCCATTGACTTTTAGGGCCAAATGTTGACTTTTAGGGTCCAACATTGGGTTATGGGGTCCAACTTCGGGTTTTGGAACCTTCCATTGACTTTTAGGGTCCAACTTTGGCTTTTAGGGTCCAACGTTGACTTTTAGGGTCCAACGTTGGGTTTTGGGGCCCAACGTTGGGTTTTGGGATCCAATATTGACTTTTGGAACCTCCCATTGGGTTTTGGGGTCCAACGTTGGGTTTTGGAACCTTCCATTGACTTTTGGGGCCAAACGTTGACTTTTAGGGTCCAACGTTGGGTTTTGGGGTCCAATGTTGACTTTTGGAACCTATCATTGACTTTTGAAACCTATCATTGACTTTTGGGATCCAACATTGGGTTTTGGGATCCAATGTTGACTTTTGGACCCTTCCATTGACTTTTAGGGTCCAACGTGGGGTCATGGGGTCCAACATTGGGTTTTGGAACCTTCCATTGACTTTTGGGGCCAAATGTTGACTTTTGGACCCTTCCATTGGGTTATGGGGTCCAACTTTGGGTTTTGGAACCTTCCATTGGGTTTTGGGGTCCAACGTTGGGTTTTGGAACCTTCCATTGACTTTAAGGTTCAAAACTTTGGCTTTAGGGTCATGTTGGCCTTTTAGTGTCCAACGTGGGTTTTTGGGGTCCCAACGTTGGGTTTTTGATCCAACGTTGACTTTTGGACCCTTCCATTGGGTTTTTTGGGGGGTCCAACGTGGGATAGGTTTGGAACCTCCATTGACTTTAGGTCCAGCTTGGCTTTAGGTTCCAACGTTGGGTTTGGGTCCAACGGTTGCGTTGTTGGGATCCAATGTGACTTTTGGAGCATTTCCTTCATTGACTTTGCGGTCAAACCGTTGGGTTTTGGGATTCAAATATTGACTTTTCTTTTGGAACATAACATTGCGGTTTTGGGGTCAAACGTTGGTGTCTGGGTTTTTGAACCTCCCATTGACTTTTGGGGTCCAACGTTGACTTTTAGGTTCCAACGTTGGGTTTTGGGGTCCAACGTTGGTTTTTGGGATCCAACTGTTGACTTTTGGACCCTTCCATTGGGTTTTGGGGTCCAACGTTGGGTTTTGGAACCTCCCATTGACTTTTGGGGTCCAACGTTGGCTTTTAGGTTCCAACGTTGGGTTTTGGGGTCCAACGTTGGTTTTTGGGATCCAATGTTGACTTTTGGAACCTCCCATTGACTTTTGGGGTCCAACGTTGGGTTTTGGGATCCAATATTGACTTTTGGAACCTCCCATTGGGTTTTGGGGTCCAACGTTGGGTTTTGGAACCTCCCATTGACTTTTGGGGTCCAACGTTGACTTTTAGGTTCCCCACTTGGGTTTGGGGTCAAGTTGGTTTGTTGGTTTTTGGGATCCAATGTTGACTTTTGGACCCTTCCATTGGGTTTTGGGGTCCAACGTTGGGTTTTGGAACCTCCCATTGACTTTTGGGGTCCAACGTTGACTTTTAGGTTCCAACGTTGGGTTTTGGGGTCCAACGTTGGGTTTTGGAACCTCCCATTGGGTTTTGGGGTCCAACGTTGACTTTTGGACCCTCCCATTGACTTTTAGGGTCCAACGTTGGGTTTTGGGGTCCAATGTTGACTTTTGGAACCTCCTATTGACTTTTGGGGTCTTTTAGGGTCTAACGTTGGGTTTTGTGTCCCACCACGACCTCTTAGACCCTCCCATTTCCTTTTGGGGCTCACGACGTGCGTCTCCCTTGACCCCCCCCCCCCCCCACATTTGGGTGTCCAACACGACCCCCTTTTCTTTCTCCCCTCTCTCTTCTCCCCCCCTTCCCCCCCCCCCCAGATCCCCCCCTGGTCCTCCCGGAGTCGCGCTGCACCACGGGTGGCGACGGCGTCCGCTGCGTCTGCACGGTCAGCGCCGTCCCGGAGCCTTCGGTGGCTTTCGAGCTGCCGTCCCGTAACCTGACCGTCACCGAAGGGCACCGCGACTTCGCCGCCGCCCCCGGGGGTCCCGAGGGGTCTCTCACCGGGATCCTGACCCTCCGCGGAGCCCTGGAGCCCCGGCTGGCCGTGCTTTGTGCCGCCCGCAACGTCCACGGGACCACGGCCAGGCAGCTGCGCTTCCATCACCCCGGTCAGAGCCCCCCCCTGGACCCCCTCCTACCCCCCTACGATTCTATATCCCCCCCCCTACCCTCTCCACTTAACCCCCCCCCCCCACATGTCCCCCCCCCCCCCCCACCGCATAGGACCCCTCCCCCCCATACACCCCTCCACAACATGTCCCCCCCACCGCCCTAGGAACCCCCCCCCCCATACCCCCCTCCCCACCCCATGCCCCCCCCCAACCCCTCACACCATGGTCCATACCACGCAACAAACCCCCTACCCTCCCACACTCCCCCCCCCACCATAGGCCCCTCCCCCCCACCCGTCCACATCCCCCCCAGAGAAACCCCCCCCCATAACCCCCTCCCCACCATGTCCCCCCCCACCGCATAGGAACCCCCCCCCATAACCCACTCCAACCCCATTCCCCCCAGCAGCACCCCAAAAACCCCCCCCCCATTACCCCCCCCCCACCCATACCCCCCCCCCCCCACCGGCCATTAGGCCCCCCCTCCCCAAATCCCTCTCCCACCGCATCCCCCCCCCTCAGGCGCATAGAACCCCCCCATACCCCCGGACCCACATTTCCCCCCCCAACCAGGCTATAGGAACCCCCGAACATCCCTCTCTCCCCCCCCATAACGACTTCCCACACCATGAGCTGATAGGCAACCCCCCCATACCGTGGCCTCCGCCTCCCATGTCATCCCCTCTCTCCCTCACCCGCCCCCACCTAGCCCCGCCGGGCCCCCCCCCCAGGGGATTTGCCGGGGGGACCTGTTGGGAATTTGCCACCCCCCCCCCCCCCCAATGTCCCCCCACCACGGTTGGTGTAGAGCCTTCCCGCGCCCCCTTGTCATTCACACAACCACCTCCCAGGGCAGCCTACAACGCCGGCGTGGTACTCAATTACAACCAGGACTAATTAGCTCCCCGCCCCCCTCTTCCCACCCCAAACAGGAGGAATGGCTGGGCCAAGGTCCGCGGCCCGTGGGGCCGTGGTGGCCTTCGCCATCGTCATCGCCGTCGTCTGTTACCTCAGCCAGAGCCGCCGCAAGTGAGCCCCGCCCCGGGCTGGCCCCGCCCACAAGGGGGGACACGCCCACGGGGGGGGAACCGCCATTGGTTGGGGGGAATGCCAATCACGAGGCCACCCACTCGCAGGCCGCGCCCCACCCACCGGGCTTCTGTGATAGATGTCGCCCTTCCCAGGCCACGCCCCCTTTGTAGATTGCACCAATCGCAGGCCACGCCCTGCTGCAAAGCCACACCCCCTCCACTAACACCCCATTTGCAAGTCGTGCTACTTGAGTCCCCGCCCCCTTTAGAGATCGAACCAATCATAGGCAACGCCCTATACAAGCCACGCCCCCTTTGCAAATCACTCTACTTGAGGCCCTGCCCCCTTTATAGATCGAACCAATCACAGGCAACGCTCTCCGCAAACCACGCCCCATTTGCAAATCACTCTACTTGAGGCCCCGCCCCCTTTATTGATCAAGCCAATCGCAGGCCACGCCCCCTCCACAAGACCACGCCCCGTTTGCAAATCACACTACTTGAGGCCCTGCCCCCTTTATTGATGACACCAATCACAGGCGACGCCCCTTCAACAAGCCACGCCCCGTTTGCAAAATCTACGCCCTCTTAGTCGCCCGCCCTTTAGAGATCAACCATCACAGGCGATCGTCCCGCCCCCGCCCCATTTGCAAATCACTCTACTTTAGGCCCCGCCCCCTTCGCAGACTGCACGCCTCTCATTGGCCACTTCCTTTCACTGTTCACTGAATGTCCACGCCTCCTTGGCAAGCCACGCCCACCGTCTTAGGCCACGCCCCCACCCCGGGGTGGCTGCAGTGGGTTTGGGGTCAGCATTGGGGACACGGGGTGGGGGCTCAGGGGGGAGGGAGGGGGGTTGATGCTGAGGTCAGAGGTCACGCCGTGAACCCTGACCTTTGTGTGCCCCCCCCCCACTGCAGGAAGGGGGCGGGGAGCCCCGAGGTGACTCCGGTACAGCCCACAACATTGCCTGGGGGGGACCCTGACCTCGATTGGACCCCAGCAGGTGGGGGAGGGTCATGGGGGGGGTGTGAGGGGGAATTGTGGGGGGGGGGAGACACTGAGGGGGTACAAAGGGGGATGTGGGGGATGTGGGGGGAGGGGGACTGAGGGGGGACATGGGGGGTGATGGGGAGGGATATGAGGGTGGAATGGGGGAGGGGGACTGAATGAGGGGACTGGGGGGGGGAAGAGTAGGGGATGTGGGGGGTGTAGGTGTAGGTGGTGGGGGGGATTTGAGGGGAAATATGGGGGGGGGACACTGAGGGGACAAAAGGGGATGTGGGGGGGGGGGACTGAGGGAACATGGGGGATGTGGGATGTGGGGGGGAATTGTGGGGGGGACATTGAGGGGCAAAGGGGACAAGGGGGACAGTGGGGCATGGGTGGGGGGGACATGGGGGGGACTGGGAGGACATGGGGGGACATGGGGGGATGTGGGGGGACATGGGGGGATATGGGGGGGAATTGTGGGGGGGGGGACACACTGAGGGGTCAAAGGGGATGTGAGGGGATGTGGGGGGAGGGGGACATGGGGGGAGGGGGCTTGGGGGTCTGCGTGTGCTGACTCCTCCATCCCCACCCCCAGGTGCGGTGGCTGCGCGGTGCTGTGGAGCGGTGGGCTTTGGGGGTGAAGGAGGGGGCAGGAGCCCCCCCCCCGGAACAACCCCCCCCTTCCAAACCCGGAAGGGGACCCCCGGAAGACCCTCCTGAATACGCAGAAATCCGCGTCAAGTGACTCCGCCCACCGCCCTTTAGCCCCGCCCACCGCCTGCTGGCCCCGCCCATTCCCCCATATGACCCCGCCCACCTTCAGACACGCCCCCCACCGTGCTGGAGTCCGCCCCTGATTGGTGGAGGCAGCTGCTGGGTGCTCAGGCCACGCCCATTCCGCTCTGGCCACGCCCACCTCTCATAAGCCCCCCTCCCCCCCCCGTTGTTATTTATTGCCCCTTTGGGGCCCCCCCTCATTAACGCCACTAATGAACGCCCTGACCCCGTGACCTCTGACCCTGCGCCCCAATAAAATGGAGGTGGGCAACCACGTGTGCGTCT
This sequence comes from Lophura nycthemera, assembly GCA_021292215.1. Taxonomy (NCBI): domain Eukaryota; kingdom Metazoa; phylum Chordata; class Aves; order Galliformes; family Phasianidae; genus Lophura; species Lophura nycthemera. Next base: position 30,317 of record JADANK010000673.1, read on the forward strand.
GGTACCTATGGATTCTATAGGGTGCTCTGGATTCTACCCCTGCAGCCCCATAGGGCTCCTCATGGTCCTATAGGAGCCCCCTGAGACCCCTTAGGCCTCCTTATGGTCCTATAGGAGTGCTCTGAAACCCCATAGGCCTCCTCATGGTCCTATAGGAACCCTTTGAGACCCCACAGGGCTCCTCATGATCCTATAGGAGCCCTCAAAAACCCCATAGGGCTCCTCGTGATCCTATAGGAGCTCCCTGAGACCCCTTAGGCCTCCTTATGGTCCTATAGGAGCGCTCTGAGACCCCATAGGGCTCTTTATGATCCTATAGCAGCCCTATGAAACCCCATAGGGCTCCTTCATGATCCTATATGAACCCTCTGAAATCCTATAGGGCTACTCATGGCCCTATAGGAGACCCCACAGGATCAATAGGAGCCCACTGAGACCCCACAGGGCTCCTCATGATCCTACAGGAGCCCTCACAGAATCCATAAGAATCCTCTGAGACCCCATAGGGCTCCTCATGACCCTATAGGACCCCTCTGAAACCCCATAGGGCTCCTCATGGTCTTATAGGAGCCCCCTGAAACCCCATAGGGCTCCTCATGATCCTATAGGAGCCCCCACAGGATCTATAGGAGCTCTCTAAAACCCCATAGGGCTCCTCATGGTCCTACAGGAGCTCTCTGAAAACCCATAGGGCTCCTCATGATCCTATAGGAGCCCTCTGAAACCCCATAGGGCTCCTCATGATCCTATAGGAGCCCACTGAAACCCCATAGGGCTCCTCATGATCCTATAGGAGCCCCCACAGGATCTATAGGAACCCTCTAAGACCCCATAGGGCTTCTCATGATCCTATAGGAGCCCACTGAGACCCCATAAGGCTCCTCATGATCCTACAGGAGCCCCCACAGGATCTATAGGAACCCTCTGAGACCCCATAGGGCTCGTCATGATTTTATAGATGCTCTCTGAAACCCCATAGGGCTCCTCATGATCCTATAGGAGCCCCCACAGGATCCTACATTATCCTACAGGAGCCCCCTGAAACCCCGTAGGGCTCCTCATGATCCTATAGGAGCTCTCTGAGACCCCATAGGGCCCCTCATGATCCTATATGAGCCCACTGAGAGCCCATAGGCCTCCTCATGATCCTATAGGAGCCCTCTAAAACCCCATAGAACTCCTGATGATCCTACAGGAGCCCTCACAGGATCTATAGGCACCTCTGAGACCCCTAGGCTCCTCTGTCCTATTGGAGCCCCTCTGAGGCCCCATAGGGCCCTCCTGATACTATTGGAGGCCCTCTCTGAAACCCCATCGAGCTACTCCTTGATCCTATATGAGCCCACTGAGAGCCCATCGGCCTCCTCCCTATGGTCTAAGAGTTGCTCTGAAAAACCCCCCTAGGGCTCCTAATGGTCCCTATAGGCGCTCTCTGGACCCTTAGGGCCCTCAGGATCCAATAGGAGCCCCTGAAACCCCCATAGGGCTCATCCATGGCCCTATAGGAAATGAGGACACCATATGGCTCCCCTCATGATCCATATATGAGCCCCTGAGACCCCCATAGGCCTCCTCATGATCCTATAGGAGACCTCACAGGATCTATAGGAACCCTCTGAGACCCCATAGGGCTCCTCATGACCCTATAGGATCCCCCAGCTCCTATAGGATCCCTTCGGGACCCCGTAAGGGCTCCTCACGATGCTATAGGAACCCCTGGAACCCTTCAGACCTCCCCTGGATATTATGGGATGCTCTACGCGTGCTATCGGAGCCCGTCGAGGCCCCACAGGACTCCTCTGCTCCCTATAGGGCCCCACGAAACCCCATACAGCCCCACCTGGTCCTATAGGAACCCCCGGGACCACACAGAGCTCCTCCAAGAGCCGCAGGAATCGCCATAGCGTTCCTCTGGGCGCTATAGGAAACCTCTGAGACCCCGCAGCGCTGCCCTCGCTCCCCTATAGGCGCCATAGGAACCACCCCCCCCACAAAGTCCCATAGGGCGCCATAGCAGCTCCCCCCATCCACCCATACGCCGCACCACTTCCGGAAGCGCCCAACTTCCGGCGGAACCCACACCTCACACCGGAAGTTCCCCTCCTCCCGAGCAGCGCCCGCGCTCTCTCTCTTTCTCTCTCGCGCCCCCTCGCGGCGGGCGAAAAAACTCCCCCATTCCCCCCCCCTCCCCCCCCCCCCCAACGATTTTAACGGCTCCTCTCGCCACCCCCCCCTGCCCCCCTCCACCCCCCCTCATTCGTTTAACGCGGGGGGGTGGAGAAGGGGGGGTGCGGCCGAGTCCTCCAGGCTAGGCCCGAAGCCTGCGGTGTAGGCCTCAAGCCTGCCGTGTAGGCCCGAGGCCTACGGGTAGGCCTGAAGCCTGCGGTGTAGGCCCGAAGCTTTTAACGCAGACCCCCACCCCAACCAGCCACACCACCCCCGGTGGGGGGCTTTGGGGCACTGGGGCGGGCGCAGATACGTGTGTACGGGATGCAAAAATCCCAATACAATCACAAAGAGGCTCTGGGCAAGAAGATAAGTGTACCGACCGAGGAGCCGCAATATTCCCCCAACACAAATCATCCACCCAACCAGCTCCCTCCCTCATCTCTCCACATCCTACTCCTAATTCCTCCCTCTCTATCTCCAGCTAAACAAATACTGCAGCCGCCACCGCGAGGGCCCCCGGGCGGGGGTTTTTTTAAAAAAAAAGGGTCGAAAAAAAAAAAGGGCGGGGGGGAAATTTGAGGGTTGAGATGCGTTGGGGCTGAATAGGAGGGGGGGGAGGTCTCGGATAAAGGGAAGCAGCTGAGGGGGTGGGGGGGCAGGGGGGGAGGGAGGGCGGGAGGGGGGGGTTGGGGGTGGAGGCCCCTCTCACATGACAGCGGTGTTTGGCCCCGTGATCGCCGCGTCGCCGCGGGGCCGCTGGGCCTGAGCGGTGCGGGGGGGGCCTCGGGGCTGAGCCCCCCCCGGTAAAAATCCGGGGGCTCCCCCCCCCCCACCACCCCCCTCCCCCCACAAACCCCCACCACCGCGCTCCCCCCTTCCCCCCCCCCGTTTAAAACCGGAAAAAAAAAGAAATAGGAAAGGAAAAAAAAAACATCCTTTAAAAAATCGGTTGGGAAAAACGCGGCACCCCCCCCCCGGAAAGAAACAGGAAGAGGAGTGCCCCCCCCCCCCCCACTACACAACACACGCACAACACCACCTCCCCTCTCAACACCCACAAGCCGACAGTCATAGTGCGGGTTACGCGAGTGGGGGTCTGCGGTGGGTGTGTTGGTTGATGTGCCCCCCCCCCCATGGACATGTTGGACCCCGGGTTGGAGACGCATGCCGCTGCCTTATGCTGAACAACGGTTGTGGGGGGGGGCTGAGGGTGGGGGGGTGGGAGGGGGGTCCTGAAAAGTGGGGGGGGGGGGGGGGTTGTAAAAAGGGGAGGAAAGGAGGGAGGGGGGTCCTGGAAGGGGGGGGAGGTTTAAAAGGGGGGGGACACGTGGAGGGGACGAGCTGGGAAGAGAGAGTAAAAAGGGGGGGGGGGGAAAAGTGGGGGGGGGGTGGTTCCTGGAAGAGGGGTGGTTTAAAAGGGGGGAGGGAAACGTGGGGGGGGGATCCTGGTAGGGGGGAGTTAAGGTAATTCAACCTGGGGGGACCTCGTGGGTGGGGGGTCCTGTCGGGGGGTGGTAAAAAAGGGGGGGAAATGTAGGGGGGAGGTCTGGAAGGGGTGAGGCATGGGGTTTTGCCTGGAAGTGGGGTGATGATGAAAAGGGGGGGAAGAAATGTGGGGTGGAGGTCCTGGGAAGGGGGGGGATGGTGTCTTTGTCCTGGAAGGGGAGGGTTAAAAGGGGAGGGAATGGGGGGGGATCCTGGAAGACGGGGGCGTTAAAAGGGGGGGAAACGTGGGGGGGGGGTCCTAGAAGGGGTGCAGGGGTGGGGAGTAAATTGGAAGTAAAAAGGGGGAGGAATCGTGGGGTGGGTCCGGGGAAGGAAGCGGGTTTTTTTTAACGGGGTAAATCGAGGGGTTGGTGGTGGGTCATGAAAATGGGAGGGAAGAGGAACGGGGGGGTGCTGAAAAAAAGAGCGGGGAAATGGGGGGGGGGTGAAACGGGGAGTCGAGAAGGGAAAAGAGAAGCAACAAGAGGGGGACGGGGAGGGAGGCAGGTTAAAATGCAAGAGGGGAAAAGGAGACCCAAAAAATGGTGGGGGGCGGGGGGTGGTTAAAAGGGGGGAGGGAGACGAAAAGAAAGGGGTGGGGGGGGGTGGTTTACAAACAGGGTCTAACATTGGTGGGGAAAGGGGATTAAAATGGGGTGGGGTCCCTAAAAAAAGGAGGGGCGGATGGGAGGGTGGGGGGGTCTTTTAAAAATGGGGGGGGGGAAGGAGGTAGGTTTAATATGGGGTTTGGAGAGTGGGGAGGAGGGGGGGGTTCCTTCTACAATATGAGAGGGAAGGGAGGAACTAAAAGGGGGGGGCCTAAAAAGGGAATGGGGAGGGGGGGGCGGGTCCAAGAAAAGGGACGGGGTGCGGACAAAGGGGGTGCCCTCCAAAAGGAGGGGAATAGGAAGAAGAAAATGAAGGGGGGCGGGACGTTGGGGGCTCTAAAATGGAGAAGAGGAAAGAGGATTCCCTAAACTTGCGGGGGGGGGTGGGGGGGGAAGAAGGGGATTGTACGACTGGGGTGGGAAAGGGGTCTGGGGTGGCTTATAACAGGGGGGTGGGCTTGGGACATGGCTGCGACCCTAAAAAAGGGGGGGTGTTGGGGGGGGAAATCGTGTTTTTGGTTAATTTGGGGGGGGGGGCGACGTGAAATAGGGGGTCCAGGGAGGGGGGGGCGCATAAAGAGAGGAAGTGGGGAAAACCAGGAAGGGCCTGGGGGGGGTGGCCCTGGAAAAAGGGGGGGGGGGATAAAGGGATGGCCAAAGGGGGCTAGCGTGGGAACAAAATGGGGGGGGTGGCGGTGGAGAGCGGGAGGGGGGCAAATTGGGGGGGGAAGTGTGGGGGGGTGCTTTGGAAGTGACCCTTTTTTTGGGGGGGGGGTCACAGCAGCCCTATTGCAGCCATGAGAAGAGCCAGGACGGAATGAGGGCGTTGAAGCTGCAGGGGGGCGTTGGGGGGGCGGGGGGGGGGCACCAGTTTTGTCCTGGGGGGCGGTTGGGGGTTGGGGTATATGGGGGCTGAGGGAGGACTATGAGGGGTTGTGGGGCAGATCCTTGGGATGGGGGGGGGGGGGGAACGGGGAAGTCCTGGGTCTACTGGGGGGGGGGTGTCCAGAATGGGGTGGGAAGGCCGATGGACCCCAAAACATGGGGGGGGTCCGAGCGGGGGGTCCCAAGGGGTTTGGGGGGTTTTATCCTGGAAAGGGGGGGGCGAGGGGGGGTCCAGGGGTTCTGGGCGGTGTTTTGGAGGGCATTGGGGTGCGGTTCCCAGAGGTTGGGGGTGTCTGGGAACAGTGGGGAGGGGTCGGTCCCAGGGGTTTATGGGTGTCTTGGAGGCATTTTGGGGGGTGGGTTCCAAGGGGTTGGGGGGCATCTTGGAGAGGCATTGGGGGCCGGTCCCAGTGGTTTGGGGGGGCACCTAGGAGCATTGGGGGGGGTCCCCAGCGGTTTGGGGGTGTCTGGACATGTTGAGGGGGGGGGTCCCAGGGGTTTATGGGTGTCTTGGAGGCATTTTGGGGGGTGGGTTCCAGGGGTTTGGGGGCATCTTGGAAACACGGGGGGGTTCCTGGGGATGAGGGGGGACATGAAGGCGTTTAGGTAGGGTGGTTGGGGTTGGGGGCGGGGGGGACTTTTTTTGGGGGGGGGCGGCGTTGGGGGGGGGGGGTTCTCAGCACCCCGTCCTGCTGTGCAGGGGAGGGGGCTCCGGGTGAGGAGGCGGCCGTTGCCATCGCCAGCGTCCCCGTCCCCGGGGGCTTCGCGAATCCTCAGCGCCCTGCAGTATCAGTTCCGCCCTGAGAGCCAGGGGGGCAGGTTGGGGGGGGGGGGTCGGAGGGGGCTTTCCTCCTTCTTCTTAAAGGGTCCTGGGGGACTGGCTGGGCGTCGTGGGGAGGGCCTGAGGGGTTGTGGCCGTTGGTGGACGAAGCTTGGACTGGGGGGAGGGGGGGTCCGTGGGAAGGGTTGAGGGGATGTAGGGTGTGGGGAGGGGGTTCTTAAAAGATGGTGGGTGGGGTCCGTGGACGGGATTGAGGGGATGTAGGGCTTGTTGGGGAGGGGGCTCTTAATATGGTGGGGGGGAGGTGCGTTGTCGGATGTGGGGGGGAGGGGGTTTTTAAAGATGGTGGGGGGGTCGTGGGGAGGGATTGAGGGTTTGTAGTTGTTGTAGGGCTGTGGGCGAGGGCTTACTTAATTTAAATATGGTGGGGGGTCGTTTTGGGAGGGTTGAGGCTTGTATCGTGGTGTGGGGAGGGGGCCTTGAGATGTGTGAGGGAGTAGTGTGGGGTGGGGAGAGGGGATTTAAAGCTGGCTGTTTGGGGGGTGTGCGGGAGGGCTCAGGGATGCGGGGTTGTTATGGTGTGGGCGAGGGGGCTTGGAAAGGATGGTGGGGGTGGCTGTGGGGGGGGGGGGAGGGTGTGAGGGTTGTAAGGTGTGGGAGGGGTCCTTACAGCATGGTGGTGGTTGTGGGTAGGTTGTGGGGAGGGGCTTCAAGAATGGGGGGGGTCATGGGAAGCCTTGAGGGGTTGTAAGGTGTGGGGGAGGTGGGCCTTAAAGGATGGGGTTGAAGGAGGGCTTAGAGGTGGGGGGGCGGTCGTGGGGGGGGCTTGGGGTTGAGGGGTTATAGGGGTGGGGCGAGGGCTTTAAAGATGGTGGGGGTGGGTCGTGGGGGGGCTTTGAGGCGTGTATAGGGTGTTAGGGAGGGGGCTGAAAGATGGTTGGGGGGGGGGCAGTTTGGAATGGGGGGGATTTGGGGGGGGGGGCCATAAGGGGTGCAGATTTGCTGGGGGGGGTTGTTTAGGATTGCTGGGTTGTCATAGGGGCGCAGGCGGGGGCCGCCAGTGCTGGGGAGGGAGGGGGTAACGGGGGGCCCAGGGAGGGGGCGTTGGGGGGGGGGGAGGGCACGAAGGGCTGCCAGAGCAGAAGAGAACGTTTGGGGGGTGGGTCTCCGATTGGAAAAAAGGACGGTGGGGTGGTTTTTTATTTTTAAGGTGATGTGCTGTTGGAGGGGGGGGGGAGGGTAGTTGTGCCAGCCCCCCCCCCCACAACACTCCCCCTGACGCCCCAACCCACCCCCCACCCCCCAAAACCCCCCCCAGGTGAGTCCAGGTGGTGCAGGGTGAGCAGAACGCCCCCATCGATGGCCCCCCGGAAGGCACGCCTCAGCGTCCGTGTTCCACCTTTGGCTGGAGCCCCCCAGGCTGTGTCCCCGTTGTGGGGGGGCGAGGGGGGGGCAGAATTCGCAGGGAATTTGGGGGTGTTGGGGGGGGGGTGGGGAGGGGGCGGCAAGGGGGGGGGCCAGGAATCAGCAAGACAGAACAGGAATTCCCAGGACTCCCGAGACAGCAGGACAGAATTTGGGGGGTGGGAGTTGCGGGAGAGTGGGGAGGATTTAGGGGATGGGTGAACCTTTGATTGGCAACCCCTCGGCTGTGGACCCAGGGGGGGGGCGGACTTGGGGGTGTGGTGGGAGGGGGCAAGGGGGGCAGAAGAAATTGGGTTGGGGGAGGGGGGGCCAGAATTTGGCACCAGAAATTTGGGGTGGAGTAGGGGGGGATTTGGATGGGGGACCTTTGCTGGAATCTCCCAGGCTGTGGCCCCGTTGGGTTCGGGGGGCAAAGGGGGGGGGGGCGGAATCCGACATGACCGAATTCAGCATTCGGGGGTGGGGGCGGAGGGGGCGGCAATGAGGGCCAGAATTTGGGGGAGGGGGGGGGATTCGGATGGGGGGGAGGGGTCGCCTTTTGTTTTTTTTTTTTACTGGAGCCCCCCAGGCTGTGGCCAGGTGGGGGTGGGGGGGGGGGGGGGGGAAAGTGGGGGGGGGGTGCTAAATTTGGGGGTGGGGGTGGGGGGGGGGAAGGGGGGAAGGGGGGAGGCAGCAGAATTTGGGGGAGGGGCCTGGGGGGCACTGTGATGGATTGAGGGGGGGTCCTTATGGTTGTGTGTCCCTCCCCCCTTCCACAGGCTGTGATCCAGAACCCCTTCAGCAATGGGGGAGAAGCCAGGGAATGTGGGGACAAAGCCAGCATGTGGGGGGGGGGCATTGGGGGTGGCTGGGGCACTGTGACTGGAATTGGGGGGGGTCCTCATGGTTGTGTCCCCCCCCCCCAAGTCACCACCCGCAGGCTGTGATCCAGAACCCCTCAGCAAGGTGAGCCGCCTGGAACGGTGGGGACAAAGCCAACACGTGGGGGGGGCATTGGGGGTCTGGGGGGGCACTGTGGTGGATTGGGGGGGGGTCCTTACGGTTGTGTGCCCCCCCCCCCAAAGGCCTTGATGATCCAGAACCCCCTTCAGAAATCGGGGTTGAAGCCTGGACTGTGTGGACAAAACCAACATATGGTGGGGGAGTGGGGGGGCCCCTGGGGGGCCTGGGGGGGGCACCTTATGGTCGATTGGGGAGGGGGAGGCGTCTTTACCGGTTGTGTGTCCCCCCCCCACAGGCTGTGATCCAGAACCCCTTCAGCAATGGGGGCAGCCCTGGGGCCGAGGGCGGGCACGGAGGGGAGGTTTTGCCTGGGGGGGCGAGGAACATGGCCGGTGCAGGCCCCCGACCCCTGCCTTCGGCACAGGCTTGGAGGGTTCGGGGGGGTGGGTGGGGTTTTTAAAGGTAGTGGTTTATTTGGTTAAATTGAGGGGGGGGGGGGGTGTGGGGGAGGCTGAAAGTGGGAGAGGGGAACATAAAGTTTGGGGGGGGCGGCAGGGAATTCGGGGGGTGGGGGCGCGCGGGCGGATGACGGGACGATTGAGGGGTTTTAGGGGGGAATTTGGAAAAAATGGGAGGTGCTTAAAGGGGGGCCCGGTGGGGGGGGGGTATTATTAAAGGGTGTCTTTGGGGGGGGGAACTCTATAAAGGGGGTTGGGTTGGGTTTTGGGGCGGGGTCTTAAATGGGTTGGGCGGGAGCAAAGCGGATTTGGGGGTGGGTTCGTAAAGGGTGTTTGGGGGGGGAGTATAAAGGGTTTGGGGGTGGTTCTTAAAGGTGTTTGGGGGGTCCTAAAGGGATTTGGGGGTGGGTCTTAAAGGGTTAAGGGGGAAAGAGGTCTTTGGGGTCGGGTCTTTCCTTGTTTAAAGGGGTTTTGGGGGGGATTTAAGGGTTTTTGGGGGGGGGAGATTTTATAAGGGGTTCTTGGCGGGGGGTCTTAAAGGGGTATGGGGAGGGGATAAGGGGTCTTTGGTGGGGGTCTTAAACAGGGTTGTGGGGGGGGTGGTGGGTTGTTAATGGGTTTTTGGGGCGTCTTAAAGGGGGTTGGGGGGGATAAAGGGATTGTGGGGGGGGGGTCTAACGTAGTCTGGGGGGGTTTTTAGAGGCTTATGGGGGGGGGGGGTTTGGTCTAAAGAAGTTTGGGGGGGATCCTAGAGGGGGTTGGGGGGGGGGTCCTGAAGGGATTTGTGCGGGGGGGGATATAGGGGAGTATAAAGACTCCTAAAAGGAGTCTGGTGGGCGGGAGTTCCCAACATTTCTGGGGGGGGCTGTAGGCTGTAAAGGACCGGCTGGTGCGGGATGGGGGGGGGGCGGGGCGGGGGGGGGGTCCCGTTCCCGTTGTGTGGTTTTGGTGGGCGCAAGAACCCGCTTTTGCCCCCCCCACCCCCTTTTTCTTCCCCACCCAAGGGCAATTCTTACCTGATGTGACACCCCAGGACGTGCGTTGCTGCCAGACTGGAACGCCGCGAGGAATCGCCCTCCCGCGGCCACCCCTACTCCCCGTGAGTAGCGACTATGGGTCGTGCGATACGTGTCGCGACATATCGTGACGTGCCCACAACAGTATTCGTGACAACTACTCCCCCCCCCACTTGTTTGTTATCACAGACGGAAGGTGGTACGGAACGCGGGTGCCACGGGATGAGCAGGCGAATCTGGGAGTCAGAAAAACGACGGGGGAGACCCCAAGCACCAACAGCTAGAAAGCTCCCCCCCCTCCAGAAAAATTCCCCCTCCCCACCTTCTCCATCTCTCACCACGCCCCACACTAACACCCATCACCCTCCCCACCTCTCCATCTAACACAAATCCCCTCCCCACCCCCACATCTCCCCTCCAATTTCCCCCTGCCTATCCCCACATTCCCCCCTCCCCAACCCTCCCCCATGCCACACACCCAATACTGGCAAAAAGACCCGCATAAAGGGGGGCTAGACCAGAAGGCCAGGGTCGAGAAAATACGATAGAAAAAAAGCTGAATATGCACCACAGTACTAAGCATAAAGCGCCACCCCAGACCGGACCAAGATGACCAACAAAGGACGGAAAAAGCAAGGAAACAGAACGAAAGCGAAACCAAAGGCAACAGAAGAACGGTACGAGAAAGATTGAAAAAACACAGGGAAAAGAAAAAGACCAGCGAGATCACAAATGAACACGCACCAGCATCCAGCATCCCAGAGGAACTAGAGAGCCTAAAAGGACAGACAGAGATAAACAGCAGAAAAAATGCGAACTTATATAATAGACACCGAAAGGAGAAACACTAGGCCAAAGCCCCACCACAGAAAAAGTAAGGAGAAGAAAAGGGCCGAAGAAACGGATGATAAGAAATAGAAACCCAGAACAAGAACATAAAGAGATAGCAAGAAAAGGCCAAAAAGAAAGGGAGGTAGTGCAAATGAAGCAGGCGGCTGGGGCGATACAGACATATGCAAAAAAAAACCAAGTTAAAGGAACCCGATAAAATAGAGAAAGAATCTTTACACGTACCCTTCAGACCCATCCTCAGTCTGCACCTCCACCAGCTTTTAAACCTTCCCCAACAAATATTCATGCTCAACTCAAACATTGGGTTCCGTCCCTCTTACCAGGAAAATCCCCATTTCCACTCCCTCTCCCCCCATAACCTCCACATCCACACATACCCTATTCCCCCCTGTTCCTCCCTCTCCCCCCCATTCCCCTCCCATCTCCCCCATTCCTACATCCCTCCATCTCCCCCATTCCCCCTATTTCATCCTCTTCTGGTCCCTCCATCTCCCCCCCTATCACTACCTCCATTCTCCATAATTCCCCACATTCCCCTTCCCATCTTCCCCCACCCTCTTTCTCCATCACCCCACCTCCCATCCCCAACCCTCCCATCTTCCCCTTCCCCCCCATCCCCCCCCCACACCCCATACCCCCCCATCTCCCTCCACAAAGCCCCTACCGTGCCCCCTCCACGCATCCCCACTCCCTGCCTCCCCTTGTCAGTCTCCCGCCCCATATGGGGCAGCCCCCCCCCACCTCCCCACCCACCCAGCTAAACAGAGCCTGCGCTGCAAAGCATGCTGGGAATTGTAGTTCAGCAGCGCAGCAATGCATGCTGGGAGGGCAGCAGTGTCGGCACCACCCCGGTGCATCATGGGAGTTATAGTCCCTTGGGAAATGGGGTGGCTGTGGGGGTGGCTGTGGGGTTTTTTGGGGGGTGACGCCCCCCTCAATTCCCCCCCCCCAATCTGTTCTCATAGTGGAGAGGCGCAGGAGGGATAAAATCAACAACTGGATCGTGCAGCTGTCCAAAATCATCCCCGACTGCAACGCAGACAACAGCAAAACCGGGGCGGTGAGGGGAGGGGGGGTCTGTAGGGGTTGGGGGTGATTGGAGCTGCTCAAGATATTTGGGGGTCTTGGGAGGTCCCTAGAGATGGCGTTTGTGGGCAATTAGGATCCCTGGGTGGCATTTAGGATCCTGGGTGCGCCATTTGGTCCCTGGGGTGGCATTGGGATACCGGGGGCGCATTTGGATACCTTAGTGGGACACAATTTAGGATTCCTAGTGGTGTTTCGGATCAATGGGTGGAGTGGCCGTTTGAGGACCCCGGGGGGCCATTTGGGATCCCTGGGTGGTGTTTGGGATCCCTGGGTGGGCATTTAGGATACCTTAGTGGGCATTTGGGATCCCTGGGTGGTGTTTAGGATCCCTGGGTGGCGTTTGGGACCCCTGGGTGGGCGTAGGATCCCTGGGTGGGCGTTTAGGATCCCTTAGTGGGCGTTTGGGATCCCTGGGTGGTGTTTAGGATCCCTGGCTGGGCAATTAGGATCCCTGGGTGGGCATTTAGGATACCTGGGTGGTGTTTGGGATCCCTGGGTGGGCATCTGGGATCTGTGGGTGGCGTTTGGGATCCATGGGTGGGTGTTCGGGATCCCTAGGTGGGTGTTCGGGATCCCTGGGTGGGCGTTCAGGATCCTTGGGTGGGCATTCGGGATCCCTGGGTGGCATTTGGGATCCCTGGGTGCGCCTTTAGGATACCTTAGTGGGCGTCTGGGACCCCTGGGTGGGCATTTGGGACCCCTGGGTGGGCGTTCGGGATCCATGGGTGGCCATTTAGGATACCTTAGTGGGCATTTAGGATACCGTAGTGGGCATTGGGATCCCTGGGTGGCATTTGGGATCCCTGGGTGGGTGCTTAGGATCCCTGGGTGGCACTTGGGACCCCTGGGTGGGCATTTGGGACCCCTGGGTGGGCATTTAGGATCCCTGTGTGGGCATTTGGGATCCCTGGTTGTTCTCTATGAAAAAACTCTGGGGTACCCTGCGATTTTTTATCATTCCTGTGGAGCTTGGTTGCACGGGACCCCCCCCCCCCAAAAAAAACCCCACGCTGAGCATCTCCCCCCCACCCCCCCGACCCCAGAGCAAAGGCGGGATCCTCTCGAAAGCCTGCGATTACGTGCGGGAGCTGCGACAGAGCAACCAGCGCCTGCAGGAAACCTTCAAGGAGGCGGAACGCCTGCAGATGGACAACGACCTGCTGCGCCAGCAGGTGCCTGGCCCCGCCCCCTCCCCGTAGCCACGCCCCCTCCCCGTAGCCACGCCCCCTCATAGCCCCACCCACAGCCCTGCTCCATAACCCCACTTCCACCCCATAGCCCCGCCCACAGTCCCAAAGCCACGCCCACATCTCCATAGCCCCGCCCACCATCCTTAAAAAGGCCCACCCATTCCCCCGTAGCCCCGCCCATTCCGAGTATAGCCCCGCCCCCACCCCAGAACCCCGCCCACCCTCCGTAGCCCCGCCCACTGCTACGCCCCACTCGCAACCCCGCCCACCGCCGAAAGCCCCGCCCACTTCCGCCCATAACCCCGCATGTTCCGCTCTTAGCCACGCCCACTCCCCTCCTCTAACCACGCCCATGCGCTGCTTTAACCACGCCTACTTTTCCTTATAAGGCCGTGGGTTGGCTGTCCTTGCCCCCCCTACCCCGCAGCCCAGGCTCCGCCCACAACTGAGCAAAACCCCTCCTGATTGGGCGGCGCCGTACGGGGGGGCGGCAAGCCACGCCCCATTCCCAACCAAGCCGCGAATTCTAGCCCGCCCCTTCGATTCAAGCCACGCCCCCTTCCGCACATTGCCGACGGGTTGGGGTCGGTCTTGGGGGCGGGGCTTGTCTTAGACCACGCCTCCTCGGCGAAGCCACGCCCCCTCACGCCCACCCCTCTCCTTCCATCCCCCCCCACAGGTGGAGGAGCTGCAGAGCGAGAACGCGGTGCTGCGGGCACAGCTGCAGCAAAGGGGCCTGGAGGGGGGGGGCCCTGAGGGGCTGCCCCAGTGACGCCCCCGGGGGGGACACCGCCGTGGGACCCCCCCCCCCAAATTCCGCCCCCCCCCCCACCACCCCTCAACAAACCCTTCTCCAAATGGGGGAAACCCCCTGGGATCTCCGCTTGTGGACGACCCCACCGATGAGGGGTTCAGGGGGGGCCCCTCCGTCACGGGGACGCCCCCCTCCCACGCCTCAGGGCCAACCCCCCCCCCCCCATCCCCCAAATTCAGCAAAAAGCCCCAAACTGCCCCTTTTTTTGCTCCGCTTTCCCCTTATTTCTAGGAGGGGGGGGGGGGGGAGGGGGGGGTTGGCTCCCCCTCCCCTGGGATAATTTTGGGGCAAAATCCTTCAATTCTGGGTGGGTCGAGGGGGAGGATGCACCCCCCCCCTGCTCCCCCCCCCGCAAGCCCCCAAGCACTTCCCTGCCCCCAAATTTTGTCCTTTCACCCCACCCCAAAACCCCCCCCCCCCCCCCCCCAACTTGCCTCGGCTTGTCCCCATCCCTGTGCGAGTTTGTAATTAACGTTATTGTAATTAATTATTATTTTTTATTCCCAGGTTGGGGAGGGGAGGAGGGAGAAGGGGGGGGGAGGGGGGGGGGAAAGAGTAGGGGCGCCCCCCCCCCCCCCTCCCACCGTGGTTTTTTTAGAGCCTCTTTGGGGAGGGGGGGAGGGGAATTTCTGTGCTTTTTGGGGAGGGTTCAGCAGCGCGGCGCGGGGGGAGGGGGGGGGGGTGGGGGGGGGGGGTTTGTGGGGGGGGGGCGCGAGGGGAGGAGTGGAAGGGATGAAACAAAGCGTAAAAAAGTGGAAAAAATACCAAAAAAAAAAAAATAATAATAATAATTTTTAACAAACGGGGTCCGAGCGGGGGTGGGCTTTTAAAAGGGGGGGGGGGGGGTTGGGGGGGGGGGGGGGGGGGGGGAACGACGGACATGTGGCGTCGCAGTGGCGGGAAGGGGACAGCGGTGTCCTTGGCCGGGACCCCCCCCTCCCCCCCCCCTCCCCCGTGTGTGTGATGCAATTGTCTGCAAGGCGGGGGACATTTGGGGGGGGGGGGGGGAAGGGAACCTGGGGGGGGTGGGGGAGGAAAGGGAACCGGAGGGTGGGGGGGGGGGAAGCCCACCTTGCTGGGGGGGGGGAAGCCCCATTCCATTTTGGGTTGGGGGTGTGGGGGTCGGGGGGGGGGGGGGGATGCTCTCATCCATTTGTCTGGGGGGGAGGGGATGCCCTCATCCATTTGTGTCCCCAACGTCGTCCCCTCCCCATTTCTCTCTTGTCACCTCCCCGTCTCACTGTCCCCTATCGTATCGTTCGCCCCCCCCCCTTCCACCTCCCCCCCCCCCCCCCGCCCCCCCCACCCCCCCCATCATCACCTCCGTGCCGTCCCCACGCCGGCGCCTCCCGGTCTGCCCCGGTGGTGACCTCGGGAGGGGACAAAGGCGACAGCAAACAGTGCTGGCGGCACCCAGACGCCACAGCCCCATTGCCAACCTTTGGGGGGGGGGGGGACACCCCCCTCCCCAACCCCCCTTCCCGCACAACGCCCCCCTGTACCCCCATCTGCTCCCCCCCCCCCCTTGGGATTGGGATGTGCGGGGCTGGGAAGGGGCAATTAAGGTCACGGGGGGGGGGAAGAGGGGGAGAAATTGAGGCACCGTGGCACAGAGAGACCCAAACTTGGCTACTTTCCACCCAAAATAAATCCGAGTGGGAGGGGGAGGGGGGGGGGCTGCCCCTTTCTGGGAAGGGTGAGGGGGGGAGGAAGGGTTAGAGAAGGGGGGGGGGTGGGATTAATTGAGGATAAATGCAGGCAGCGTCCGCTGAGAGCCCCAAAGAGAATCCGCAGGATGAAGCTGACGGTGACCACGGCTGTCGCGCTGCTGGTGCTGCTGCTGAGCAGGGGGGGCTGCGAGGTGAGGAGAGCCGAGGGGGGGGGGGGGGTGGGGTGGGGGGGGGGGGGTGGGGGGGGGGGTAGGGGGTGGGGGAGAGCCCAGATGGGCACGGACTGACTTAAAATTGGGGTGCGGAAATGTGGGGGGGGGGCACCGCTTGCAGGGGAACCCATTTTTGGGGGGGGGGGAGGGGGGGGGGGCAACAGGATGAGGAGGAAACTATTTATGGTGAAAATATATTTGGGGGGGTGGGAGGGGAGGGGGGGTCTCGGCTGTGATGGAGAGCCCTGGGGTGTGGGCAGGGAGACCCTTTTGGGGGGGTCACCTCTGTGTCTCTTTGGGGAGGGGGGGGGAGGGGGAAGGGGGGGGGGTCCATTTAGGGGGACGACCCATCCGTGGGGGAACCAATCCGAGGGGGGACCATTTATGGGGAGGAACCTTTTGTGAGGGGGTCTCTGTTGCGAGGGGGGAAGCCAGCGATGTTACACTTGTTCACTTGTCTCTGCTGGGGGAACCCGTTTATATGGGACACCGGGGGTGGGAACCACTTGCGGGGGGAACCTTTGGTGACGGAGACCAAGTGGAGGAGGGGGATCCATTTGCGGGCAGCACCACAGCGATCTGCGTGAGGCAGCCATACGGGGGGGGGCTTTTATTGAAGGGAAACCTTTTTATCGGGATCACGGTTGCAAGGAGAAACCCGTTTGTGAATGGATCCTCACTTCCGGGGGACGCATTTCCGGAAGGACTAACTTCCGGTTCGGACCCTAGGCTGCGGGGAAACCATCTCCAGGGCCTTGCGGGGAGGGGGACGTTTGTTGTGTCGTGTCCCCCCCCAAAAAAAAAAAAAAAACCCCCCCCCCCTTCCCCCCCCACAGACCTCTCCCCACCGGGATCCGCTCTCCTCCACACCCGAGAGGCCCCGCCCGACACTTCCGGTCTTCTCCGTCCATTTGCCGGAAGTCCCGGTTCGCCATTTCCGGTTCCGGCGACACGGCTCTCACTTCCCTGTCTGCTCCTTTTGCTGCGGCTGCTGCAGGAACCGCGGCTGCGGGTTTTGTTGCCGCACCTGAGCTCCTCCCCCCCCCTCCCCCCCACCTCGGGGGAGCGGGGGGGGGGTCCTGGAGCCGTGGAGGGGGGGGAAAAGGGGGGGCAGAGCCTGGGGAGGGGCCCGTATTTATTGTTTGTGGTGGTCGAAAGCGCTGCGGCGGTGGGTTGGAAATAAAGGCCGTTTTGTAGGAACTTTGGTGTTGGGGTGGGGGGGTGGGGGGGGGGGGGAAAAAATCGGGGGGAGGGGGGAAGCAAAAGCCCGGGGAATTCAAACGCAGGGGGCAGAGGGGGTGGAAGGGATGGAGTGGAGGGGGTTTAAAAAGGGGGGGGTTGGAAGCACCGATGTAAAGGGGAAACAAAAGTGGGGGGGGGGGGGTGGGTTGGGGGGGGGGGGAGGGAATTTGGGGGGGGGGGGAGCAGGTCTGGGGAGAAACAAATATATTGGGAGTGTGAGGGGAAAGACCAGGCTGGGGGGGGGGGGGGGGGAATCAAATATGGGGGGAACCAAATAGGGGGGGAACTAAATAGGGGGGGGAACTAAATATGGGGAGGACGACACACCAAGACGTGGTAACTTCGGTCGGAGGGGGGGACGTAGAGGGGAGCTACGCTGGGGGACGCGGCGTGGTGCGATCAAATGGGAGCGGGAACCAAAAAGAGTGGGGGGAACCAAAAAAAGTGGGGGGAACCAATATGAGGCGGAACCAAAGTTTAGGGGATCCGTTTCCAGGTGGGAACGCACAAATTGACACCCCCCTCTAACGTCACGTGAGAGCGGCGCACCGCCC
Source organism: Lophura nycthemera (assembly GCA_021292215.1). Lineage (NCBI taxonomy): Eukaryota > Metazoa > Chordata > Aves > Galliformes > Phasianidae > Lophura > Lophura nycthemera. The sequence continues at coordinate 47,709 of JADANK010000673.1, forward strand.
CCCTACCTCACCTGATTGGTCGGAACCTCGGGGCGGGGCGTGCGCTGATTGGTCAGAAGTTCGGACGGGGGGCGGGGCGGGGAGGAGAAGGAGGGCGGCAATGGCGGCGCTGCGGGTGTTGGTGGGGGTGAAGCGGGTCATCGACTTCGCCGTGAAGGTGCGGGAAAACGGGCGGGGGACGGACGGGGAACGGGGCCGGAACGGCAGACGGGGGGGGGTGGGCCCAGGGTTGAGGGGTTTCGGGCCCTCGGGCCCGGGTTCGGTCCGGTCCCCCCCCCCCCCCCCCATGACCCAGGGACCCCCCCCAACGACCCCCCCCCACAAAAAACCAAGGGGAAAACCCCCCCCCACGACCCCCCCACAAAAAACCCAGCCCCCGTTTAAACCCCCCCCCACGACCCCCCCAAAAAAATCCCAGCCCCTTTAAATCCCCTTTTCCCCAACACCCTCCCCCCCCCCAAAACCCAACCCCCCCCCACGCCCCCCCCCCTTCCCATATAACCCTTATGTCTCTTCTAACACCCCCACCCCAGACCCCCGAGCCCCCCCCCCCCAGCCCCAAAACCCCATACCCCCCCCACACCCCCAAAAACCCATCCCAGCCCCCGTACCCCCATACCCCCCCCGCCCCAAAACCCCCACAACCCACCCAGCCCCCATCACCCCCTACCCCCCATAACCCCCTAACCCCCAAAAACCCCCCAATCCCCCCCAACTCCACCACCCCCCCCAAACACCCCCCAGCCCCCATCACCCCCATACCCCCCCAAAACCCTTTATACCCCCCCTAATCCCCCCAACTCCCCCCACACCCCCCTCCACCACCATCCCAGCCCCCTCAACCCCCCCCCCCATAAACCCCTTTTAACCCCCCAAACCCCCACCCCCAAACCCCCCCCATCACCCCATTACTCCCTCAACCCCCCCCAAACCCCCCAACCCCCAACCCCCCCCAACCCCCCAAACCCCTTTAAAAACCCCCCCCAAACCCTCCACAAACCCCCCCCCCAAACCCCCCCACAAACCCATCCAGCCCCTATACACCCCAACCCCCAATAACCCCTTAAACTCCCCAAATAACCCCTAAACCCCCCACAACCCCCCCCAAAAACCATCCCCCCCCATACCCCCAACCCCCAATAATCCTCTTACCCCCCCCACAAACCCCATCCCACCCCTCATCCCCCCCATTACCCCCATATAACCCCTCTTTTACCCCCCCTAACTTCTCTATACCCCCCCATAACCCCCACCCCCCCCATAACCCCTTCCTAACCCCCCCCCAACCCCATCCCAAAACCCCACAAACCCCCCTCCCCATCTCTCCCCCCCCCCCCCTCCCCCCCAGGTGCGGGTGCTGCCGGGCGGGCAGGGGGTGCAAACCGAAGGGGTGAAGCACTCCATGAACCCCTTCTGCGAGATCGCCCTGGAGGAGGCCGTGAGGCTGCGGGAGAAGGGGGGGGCGGCCCAAGTGATCGCAGCCACCGTGGGGACGTCGAAGTGCCAGGAAACCTTGAGAACGGCTCTGGCCATGGGGGCGGACCGGGCCGTGCTGGCTGAGGTGGAAGCGGGGGTCGAAGTGGGGCCCAGGGAGGTGGCGAAGGTGCTGGCGGAGCTGGCGAGGAAACACAGCGCGGATCTGGTGCTGCGGGGAAGGTTTGGGGGGTGGGGGGGGGGGGTTATATGGGGCCCTGGGGGGGTTATTATGGGGGGCTGGGGGGGAAGGGGGGTTAAGGGGGTTATTTTTTTTAAATTTTAAATGGGGGGGGGGGTTTTATTGGGTTTATGAGGGGTTAATTTGGGGGTTTTGAGGGTAAAGGGGGCTTGGGGGGGGGTTTTCTTTTTTAAAGGGGGGGGGGGGTTGGGGGGTTATTTTGGGGGGGGGGGGGGTTTTTTTTCTTTAAGGGGTTTTATGGGGGCTTTGGGTA
>JADANK010000674.1:0-20296 GCA_021292215.1 Lophura nycthemera
TAGGTCTTTAGGGGCCCTAGATCCCATTAACTTTAGAGGGCCCCAAATCCCATAGGGAACCAAAACCCCTAAGCCACCCATAGGGGGCCCATAGATCCCATAGGACCAAAGGGCCCAAGATCCCAAGGGACCCATTGACCCATTTAAACCATGGGACTCATAGAGTGACCCATAGATCCCATAGGGACCCGTAGAGGGACCCATAGATCCCATAGGGACTCGTAGGGAAACCCACAGATCCCATAGGGACCCATAGGGGGACCCATAGATCCTATAGGGACTCGTAGAGGGACCCACAGATCCCATACGGGGACCCACAGATCCCATAAGGGGACCCACAGATCCCATAAGGGGAACCCATAAATCCTGTAGGCATCCATAGGGGGACCCACTGGTCCCATAGGGACTCGTAGGGTCCCATAGATCCCATAGGGACCCATAGATCCTATAGGGACTCGTAGAGCTCCATAGATCCCATAGAGCCCCATAGAGACTCATAGATCCCGTAGCAACCCACAGAGCACCGTAGATCCCATAGTGACCCATAGAGACCCATAGATCCCATACCAACCCATTGATCCCATGGTGACCCATAGAGCCCCATAGAGCCCCATAGATCCCATAGATGGAGCCCCATAGATCCCATAGAGCCCCATAGAGATTCATAGATTCCATAGTGACCATAGAGCCCCATAAATCCCATAGATTCCATAGCGACCCATTGATCCCATGGTGACCCATAGATCCCATAGAGCCCCATAGATCCCATAGAGCCCCATAGATCCCATAGTGACCTATAGAGCCCCACAGATCCCATAGTGACCCATAGAGCTCCATAGATCCCATAGAGACCCATAGCGACCCATAGATCCCATAGTGACCCATAGAGCCCTGTAGATCCCATAGATGGAGCCCCATAGATCCCAAAGCAACCCATAGAGCCCCACAGATCCCATAGTGACCCATAGAGCCCCATAGATCCTATAGTGACCCATAGAGCCCCGTAGATCCTATAGCGACCCATAGATCCCATAGTGACCCGTAGATCCCATAGTAACCCATAGAGCCCCATAGGGCCCCATAGATCCCATAGTGACCCATAGAGCCCCGTAGATAGAGCCCCATAGATCCCATAGTGATGCAGAGAGACCCATAGATCCCATAGATGGAGCCCCATAGATCCCATAGCAACCCATAGAGCCCCATAGATGCCATGGTGACCCATAGAGCCCCATAGATCCCATAGATGGAGCCCCATAGATCCCACAGTGATGCATAGAGACCCATAGATCCCATAGATGGAGCCCCATAGATCCCATAGCAACCCATAGAGCCCCATAGATGCCATGGTGACCCATAGAGCCCCATATGTCCCATAGATGGAGTCCCATAGATCTCATAGTGACCCATAGATCCCCATAGAGCCCTACAGATCCCATAGAGCCCCACAGATCCCATAGCAATCCATAGACCCCCATAGTGACCCATGGATCCCACAGTGACCCATAGATCCCATGAGTGACCCATAGAGCCCCATAGGTGACTCCCTATAGGGCAGACCCACAGATCCCCTTTAATTCCCACCATTAATTGCCCCGCTCATTACCCTAATGAGGAAAGGGATGGGGGGGGGAGGAGGGGGGAGGAGGAGGGGCAGGGAAGCGATGGGCGGGACTTCCGGGTGGGGGATGGGGGCGTGGCCAATGGATGACAGCGTTGCCCCGCCCCCCAGCACCTGATTGGCCGGCGCGTGGTGCACCCGTTCACCGGGCAGAGCCTGCCAATCATCATGGACGCCTTCGTCGACCCCCAGTTTGGAACCGGTGAGGGGCGGGGCCTAAAGGGGGCGGGGCTTGGAATGGGGGCGGGCCAGAGTGCATGGGTGGTGAAAGGGTGCGGAGCTTATAGAGTGGTGTGCTTGGAAAGGGGGGGGCTCAGGAAGGGGCGGGGCTTAGGAAGGGGCGGAGCCATGGTTGGACGGGGTTGAAAGGGGCGGAGCTTGCAGATGGGTGGGGCTTGGAAAGTGGGGCGGGCTTGGAAAGGGGGGCGAGAGCCAGGAGTGGATGATGTTTGAAAGGGGGGGCGGGACCTAGAAAGGGGGCGGGGCTTGGAATGGGGGGCATGCCAGGAGTTGATGGGGGTTTGAAGGGGGCGAGCTTGTAGAGAGGTGGGGCTTGGAAAGGGCGGGGCTGCAGAGTTAGGGTGTGGGCTTGGAAAGGGGGTGCAGGGCTTGGAATGGGTTGCGGAGCCTGGAGTGGATGGAGGGTTGAAAGGGGCGGAGCTTGTTGAGAGGTGGGGCTTGGAAAGGGGGCGGGACTTGGAATGGGGGCGGGTCTTGAATGGGGGGCGGAGCGCCAGGAGTGGATGGGGGTTGAAAGGGGGCGGAGCTTGTAGAGGGGCGGGTCTTGGAAGGGGGCGGGGCTTGGGTAGGGGGCGGGGCGTGGAAAGGGGCGGAGCCATGAGTTGATGGGGTTTGAAAGAGGCGGAGCTTGTAGAGAGGTGGGGCTTGGAAAAGGGGCGGAGCCACGAGTGGGTGGGGGTAGAAAGGGGCGGGGCTTGGAAAGGGGCGGGGCTTAAAAAGGGGGCGGAGCCAGGAGTAGATGAGGTTTGAAAGGGGCGGGGCCTGGAAAGGGGGCGGGGCTTGGAATGGGGGGCTGGGGGCTTGGATTCGGGCGGAGCCAGGAGTGCATAGGGTGTTGGAAGGGGCGGGGCTTGGAAAGGGGGCGGGGGGCTTGGAAAGGGGCGGAGCCATGAGTGGCTGGGTGACTTGAAGGAGGCGGAGCTTGTAGAGGGGCGGGGCTTGGAAAAGGGGTGGGGCTTGGGAGGGCGGAGCCAGTAGTGGATGGGGGGTTGAAAGGGGCGGAGCTTATAGAAGGGCGGGGCTTGTAGAGGGGGCTGGACATGGAAAGGGGCGGGGCTTGGAAAGGGTTGGAGCCATGAGTGGATGGGGTGCGGTGGGGGCGGGGCCTGAGTTGGGCAGAGCTTGGGGATTGGTGGGATCTGAAGTGGGCGGGGCTTGGGAAGGGGAGGAGCCTGGGGTAGGAGGGGCCTATAGGGGCGTGGGGGCGTGGTTTGGGGCGGGGCTTGGGAAGGGGGCAGGACTTGCAGTGGGCGGGGCTTAGAAATGGGTGGAGCTTCTGGAGGGGTGTGGAGTGGTGGGGGCGGGGGCAGGAAGTGGGCGTCGCTTGGTGATTGGTTGGAATAGAAGTGGGTGGAGCCGGGATGGGGAGGAGCCTGCAGAAGGGTGGGGCAAGGCAAGGGGGCGGGGCTTATGGAAGGGTGGGGCGTAGTGGGGGCGGGGCCTGAGTTGGGCAGAGCTTGGGGATTGGTGGGACCTGAAGTGGGCGGGGCTTGGGAAGGGGAGGAGCCTGGGGTAGGAGGGGCCTATGGGGTGTGGTTTGGGGCGGGGCTTGGGAAGGGGGCAGGACTTGCAGTGGGCAGGGCTTAGAAATGGGCGGAGCTTATGGAGGGGTGCGGAGTGGTGGGGGCGGGGCCAGAAGCGGATGGCCCTTGGTGATTGGTTGGAATAGAAGTGGGTGGAGCCGGGATGGGGAGGAGCCTGCAGGGGGGCGGGGCTTATTAAGGAGCAGGGTGTGATTGGGTGCAGGGCCAGATGTGGGCGGGTCTTGGAGATAGGTGGGACCTGAAGTGGGCGGGGCTTGGGAAGGGGGCGGAGTTTATGGGTGGGGAGGCGTGTTGGTGGGGGTGGGGCCAGAAGTGGGTGGCGCTTGCTGATTGGTTGGAATAGCAGTGGGTGGAGCCGGGATGGGGTGGAGCCTGCAGAAGGGCAGGTTGCCTTGGGGGCGGGGCCTGAGTTGGGCAGAGCTTGTGGATTGGTGGGACCTGAAGTGGGCGGGGCATGGGAAGAGGAGGAGCCTGAGGATCGGAGGGGCTTTGTGGGGGCGTGGTTGGGGGCAGGACCAGAAGTGGGCGGGGCTTAGAAATGGGCGGAGCTTATGGAGGGGTGCGGAGTGGTGGGGGCGGGGCAGGAAGTGGGGTGGCGCTTGGTGATTGGTGGGAATAGCAGTGGGTGGAGCCGGGATGGGGAGGAGCCTGCAGAAGGGCGGGTTGCCTCGGGGGCGGGGCCTGAATTGGGCAGAGCTTGTGGATTGGTGGGACCTGAAGTGGGCGGGGCATGGGAAGAGGAGGAGCCTGGGGATTGGTGGGGCTTGTGGGGGCGTGGTTGGGGGCGGGGCTTAGAAATGGGCGGAGCTTATGGAGGGGTGCGGAGTGGTTTGGGGGCGGGGCAGGAAGTGAATGGCGCTTGGTGATTGGTTGGAATAGAAGTGGGTGGGGCCGGGATGGGGGGGTCATGGGGGGTCCCTGATCTCCCCCCCACCCCCCGGCGCGGTGAAGGTGACCCCCGCCCACGACGCCACCGACTTCGAGGTGGGGCAGCGGCACCAGCTGCCGTTGGTCAGCATCATCGGCGAGGATGGCAGGCTGCAGAACGTGCCCCCCCCCTTCCTGGTGAGATGGGGGGGATATGGGGCGCTGGGGGGGGGATGTGGGGCAGTATGGGGCACTATGGGGCGGATATGGGGTGTTGTGGGGTGGATATGGGGTGCTGTGGGGCACTACGGGGTGGCTATGGGGGCTATGGGGGGTAAGGGTCTATTGGGGTGCTGTGGGGTGGATATGGGGCGCTGTGGGGGTATATGGGGGTTGTTTGGGGGGTATGGGGCGTGGCTTGGGGGGGGGGATATTATGGGGGGAATATGGGGTTTGGAATGGGCGCTGGGGGGGATATGGGGCGGGTATGGGTGTTATGGGGGCACATGGGGTGGCCTGTGGGGCGCTGGGGGGGGGATATGGGGTGCTGTGGGGTGGATATTGGGGCACTAGGGGTGGCTAGGGGTGCTGGTGGGGCACTATGGGTGGATATGGGTGCTGTGGGGCACTATAGGGTGGCTGTAGGTACTGGGGGCACTATGGGGTGGCATGGGGTGGCTTGGGTGCTGGGGGGCTTTGGGGTGTGATGGGGTCTTGGGCTGGATTGGGGCGCTGTGGGGGTGGATATGGGGTGCTGTGGGGGGCTATGGGGCACTGTGGGGGGGATATGGGGTGTGTGGGGTGGAATTGGGGCGGGTCTGGGGTGGATATGGGCGCCTGTGGGGGGTGGATATGGGGTGCTGTGGGGGGGATACGGGGCGGTATGGGGTGGATATGGGGCGGATATGGGGCGGTATGGGGCACTATGGGGTGGATATGGGGTGGATATGTGGCACTATGGGGTGGCTATGGGGCACTATGGGGGGATATGGGGTGCTGTGGGGTGGCTATGGGGTGCTGTGGGACACTATGGGGTGGATATGGGGCACTATGTGGTGGCTATGGGGTGCTGTGGAGCTCTATGGGGTAGATATGGGGCACCATGGGTAGATATGGGGCGCTATGGGGTGGCTGTGGGGCGCTGTGGGGTGGTTATGGGGAGCTGTGGGGCGCTATGGGGCGCTATGGGGCAGCGGCACCAACTGCCATTGGTCAGCATCATCGGGGAGGATGGGAGGCTGCAGAACGTGCCCCCCCCCTTCCTGGTGAGGGGCGGCTGTGGGGGGGATGTGGGGCGCTATGGGGCGGATATGGGGCACTATGGGGTGGCTATGGGGTGGCTATGAGGTGCTGTGGGGCACTATGGGGTGGCTATGGGGTGCTGTGGGGGGGATATGGGGCGCTGTGGGGTGGATATGGGGTGCTGTGGGGGGGATATGGGGCGCTGTGGGGTGGCTATGGGGTGCTGGGGTTGCTATGGATGGATATGGGGGGGCGTGTGGGGCGTATGAGATGGATATGGGGTGCTGTGGGGTGCTTGGGATGGAGATGGGGGCTGGGGGGTGGATATGGGGGCTGTGGGGTGCTATGAGATGGATATGGGGCGCTGTGGGGCGCTATGGGGTGGCTATGGGCAACTATGAGGGGGGGCTATGGGTGGCTGTGGGGTGGTATGGGGGCTGTGGGTGCTAGGGGTGCTGTGGGGTTTGGTGGATGGGGTGGCTATGGGGGGTGGGGGGATATGGGGTGCTGTGGGGGTGTTGGGGCGCTGTGGGGCGCTATGGGGGCTTAGGGCAATATGGGGTGGCTATGGGTATGTGGGTGGATGGGGGGTTTATTGGGGGGATGTGGGGCCATGTGGGGGACTTGGGGGTTGGGGCCAATGGGGGTCAGGGGGGGGTGTGGGGCATGGGGTGGGGGGTGAATGGGGTGCTGGGGGTGCATGGGGCGGTTGGGGGGGGCTTGGGGGGTTTGGGGTGTATGGGGCACTATAGGGGTTATGGGGTCGGTGTTATGAGGAGTGAGGGGGCTGTGGGGCGCTATGGGGTGGATATGGGGCGCTGTGGGGTGGCTATGGGGTGCTGTGGGGTGGATATGGGGAGTGTATGGGGTGGCTATGGGGTGCTGTGGGGTGCTATGAGATGGATATGGGGTGCTGTGGGGCACTGTGGGTGGTTATGGGGCACTATGGGGTGGCTATGGGGTGGCTGTGGAGTGGATATGGGGTGTTGTGGGGCAGATATGGGGCGCTGTGGGGCACTATGGGGTGGATATGGGGCATATATGGGGCAGATATGGGGTGCTGTGGGGCACTATGGGGTGGCTGTGGGGCAGACGTGTGTGGTGCTGTGGGGTGCTATGGGGTGCTGTGGGGCACTATGGGGTGGATATGGGGTGCTGTGGCATGGCTATGGGGTGTTGTGGGGTGGCTATGGGGTGTTGTGGGGTGGATATGGGGCGCTGTGGGGTGGATATGGGGCGCTGGGGGGGGGATATGGGGTGCTGGGGGGGGGATATGGGGCGCCGTGGGGTGGATATGGGGTGTTGTGGGGTGGCTATGGGGCGCTGTGGTGTGGATATGGGGCGCTATGGGGTGGATATGGAGTGTTGTGGGGCGCTATGGGGCGCTATGGGGCAGCATTGACTCGGTGCCCCACAGGGCATGCGGCGCTTTGAGGCGCGCGGGGCAGGGCGCTATGGGGCAGGGCGCTATGGGGCAGGTCGCTATGGGACTCTATGGGATGCTATGGGGCAGGGCGCTATGGGGCGCTGTGGGGCAGGTCTCTATGGGGCAGGTCTCTATGGGTTGCTATGGGGCAGGGCTCTGTGGGGCAGGTCTCTATGGGGCAGGTCTCTATGGGTTGCTATGGGGCAGGGCTCTGTGGGGCAGGTCTCTATGGGGCAGGTCGCTATGGGGCGCTATGGGGCAGGGCGCTGTGGGGCGCTATGGGGCAGATCTCTATGGGGCGCTATGGGGCAGGGCGCTGTGGGGCAGGTCTCTTTGGGGCAGTCGCTATGGGGCAGGTCTCTATGGGACTCTATGGGGTGCTATGGGGCGCTGTGGGGCAGGTCTCTATGGGGCAGGTCTCTATGGGGCGCTATGGGGCAGGGCGCTATGGGGCAGGTCTCTATGGGGTGCTATGGGGCAGGTTTCTATGGGACTCTATGGGGCGCTATGGGGCAGGGCGCTATAGGACTCTATGGGGCGCTATGGGGCAGGGCGCTATGGGACTCTATGGGGCGCTATGGGCGGTCTCTATGGGACTCTATGGGGTGCTATGGGGCGCTGTGGGGCAGGTCCCTATGGGGCAGGTCTCTATGGGGCGCTATGGGGCAGGGCGCTATGGGGCAGGGCTCTATGGGACTCTATGGGGCAGGGCGCTATGGGGCAGGTCTCTATGGGTTGCTATGGGGCAGGTCTCTATGGGAACTCATGGGGCAGGGCGCTATGGGGCAGGTCTCTATGGGGTGCTATGGGGCAGGTCTCTATGGGACTCTATGGGTCCTATGGGGCAGGTCTCTATGGGACTCTATGGGGCAGGGCGCTATGGGGCAGGTCTCTATGGGGCGCTATGGGGCAGGTCTCTATGGGTTGCTATGGGGCAGGGTGCTATGGGGCAGGTCTCTATGGGGCAGGTCTCTATGGGTCGCTATGGGGCAGGGCGCTATGGGGCGGTCTCTATGGGGTGCTATGGGGCAGGGTGCTATGGGGCAGGTCTCTATGGGGCAGGTCTCTATGGGTCGCTATGGGGCAGGGCGCTATGGGGCAGGGCGCTATGGGGCAGGCATTGACTCCGGGCCCACAGGGTGCGGCGCTCAAGGCGCGCGGGGCAGTCTCTATGGGGAGGTCCTTATGGGTCTCTATGGGGCGCTATGGGGCAGGTTGCTATGGGGCAGGTCTCTATGGGTCTCTATGGGTCGCTATGGGGCAGGGCGCTATGGGGCAGGTCTCTATGGGACTCTATGGGTTGCTATGGGGCAGGGTGCTATGGGGCAGGTCTCTATGGGTCGCTATGGGACGCTATGGGGCAGGGCGCTATGGGGCGGGTCGCTATGGGGCGCTATGGGGCAGCATTGGCTCTGTGCCCCACAGGGCATGCGGCGCTTTGAGGCGCTATGGGGCACTATGGGGCAGGTCTCTATGGGGCGCTATGGCAGGGCCTGGGGGCCTATGGGACTCTATGGGGCAGGGCGCTATGGGGCAGGGCGCTATGGGGCGCTGTGGGGCAGGGCGCTATGGGGGCGCTATGGGGCGCAGTGTGTCGGTGCCCACAGGGGAGCGGCGCTTCAAGGCGCTGGGAGGTCGCTATGGGGCAGGTCTCTATGGGGCGCTATGGGGCAGGGCGCTATGGGGCAGGGCGCTATGGGGCAGCAGTGTGTCGGTGCCCCACAGGGGATGCGGCGCTTCGAGGCGCTATGGGTCGCTATGGGGCAGGTCTCTATGGGGCGCTATGGGGCAGGGCGCTATGGGGCAGGGCGCTATGGGGCAGCAGTGTGTCGGTGCCCCACAGGGGATGCGGCGCTTCGAGGCGCACGGGGCAGGTCTCTATGGGGCAGGTCTCTATGGGTCTCTATGGGGCGCTATGGGGCAGGTTGCTATGGGGCAGGTCTCTATGGGTCTCTATGGGTCGCTATGGGGCAGGGCGCTATGGGGCAGGGCGCTATGGGTCTTTATGGGGCGCTATGGGGCAGGGCGCTATGGGGCAGGTCTCTATGGGTCGCTATGGGGCAGGTCGCTATGGGGCAGGGCGCTATGGGGCAGCATTGGCTCTGTGCCCCACAGGGGATGCGGCGCTTCGAGGCGCGCGGGGCAGGTCTCTATGGGGCGCTATGGGGCAGGTCTCTATGGGGCAGGTCTCTATGGGGCAGGGCGCTATGGGGCGCTATGGGGCAGCAGTGTGTCGGTGCCCCACAGGGGATGCGGCGCTTCGAGGCGCGCGGGGCAGGGGCGCTATGGGGCAGGGCGCTATGGGGCAGGTCTCTATGGGTCGCTATGGGGCAGGGCGCTATGGGGCAGGGCGCTATGGGGCAGCATTGACTCCGTGCCCCACAGGGCATGCGGCGCTTCGAGGCGCGCGGGGCAGGTCTCTATGGGGCAGGTCTCTATGGGTCTCTATGGGGCGCTATGGGGCAGGTTGCTATGGGGCAGGTCTCTATGGGGCGCTATGGGGCAGGGCGCTATGGGGCAGGGCGCTATGGGGCAGGTGCTATGGGTCTTTATGGGGCGCTATGGGGCAGGGCGCTATGGGTCTTTATGGGTTCGCTTGGGGGCAGGGCCAGGGGCAGGTCTCTATGGGTCGCTATGGGGCAGGTCGCTATGGGGCAGGGCGCTATGGGGCAGGGCGCTATGGGGCAGGGCGCTATGGGGCAGCAGTGTGCCGGTGCCCCACAGGGGATGCGGCGCTTCGAGGCGCGCGGCGCGGTGGTGGCGGCCCTGCAGCGGCTGGGGCTGCACCGGGGGGAGAGCGAAAACCCCATGGCTGTGCCCATATGCAGGTGAGGGGGGGGGGGGGATGTGGGCAGGTTTTGGGTGGGGATGTGGGGCGCGGGGTGGGGGATGGGGGGGTTGCAGATGGGGAGGAGGGTGAGGCTGGGGTTGGGATATGGGGCAGGTGTTGGGGATGTGGGGTCGGATGTTGGGTGGAGGTGTGGGGCGTGGGGTGGGGGGGGTTGGGGTTGTGGGGCAGGTTTGGGGTGTTGGGGTGGGAAGGGGGCTGTGGGGTGTGGGGATGTGGGGCTGTGGGGTGTGGGATGTGGGGGCAGGGTGTGGGGGGTGGGATGTGGGGCTGGGGGTGGGATATGGGGTGGGGATGTGGGGGTTGTAGATGTGGGGCAGGATGTGGGGCTGTGGGGTTGGGAACGGGGTTGGTGGGGTTGGTATGGGCAGCTGTGGGATGGTGGGGCGTTGGGGGTCGGAGTGGGGTAGGTTAGGGGCCTGGTGGGGGGGTGTGTGGGGTGGGGGCCTGTGGGGCAGGGGTGGGGTGGGGGGGCCTCCGGGGGTGGGGGGGGGATGTGGGGGCTGTGGGGTGTGGGGGGGATGTGGGTTGTGGGGCAGGGTGTGGGGATGTGGGGTGGGGATTGGGGGTTGTGGGGGCTGGGGGGTTGGGGGTGGGGATGGTGGGAGGTGTGGAGTTGGGGTAGGGGTGGAGGTGGGGGCTGTGGGGGTGGGGATGTGGGGCTGGGGGTGTAGGGTGTGGGGTGGGTGTGGGGGTTCAGATGTGGGCAGGATGTGGGGTGGGATGGGGGTGTAGGGAGGGATTGGGGCAGGGTGGGAATGTGGGGCTGTGGGGGTCGGTGTGGGGTGGAGGTGTGGGGCTGTGGGGTGGGATGTGGGGCAGGATGTGGGGGTTGGGGTATGGGGCGGGTTGGGGCTGTGGGTTGGGGGTATGGGGTGGAATGGGGGGTGGGGTGGGATGTGGGGCTGGCGGGGTGTGGGGATGTGGGGCAGGGCTTTGGGGCTGGAGTATGGGGTGGAATGGGGGCTATGGGGGGGATGTGGGGCTGTGGGGTGGGATATGGGGGCAGCTGTGGGGTGGGTTTGTTGGGGCTGGTGGGGTTGGGATATGGGGCGGTTTGGGGTGGGGTGGGGGCTGTAGATGGGCGCGGGGGGGGGGGATGTGGGGCCAGGGTGTGGGGTGGGGATGTGGGGCTGCGGGGTGGGGATGTGGGGGGTTGTCAGATGTGGGGCAGGATGTGAGGCCTGTGGGGGTTGGGATATGGGGCAGGGTGGGGATGTGGGGGTGGGGGTGGGATGTGGGGTGGAGATGGGGGCAGGGTGTGGGGTGGGGATGGGGGGCTTTAGGGTGGGATATGGGGTGGGATGTGGGGTTGCGATGTGGGGCAGGATGTGGGGCTGTGGGGTGGGGATGTGGGGTGGGGGGTTGGGATATGGGGCAGCTGTGGGGTGAGGAATGTGGGGCTGTGGGGGTTGGGATGTGGGGCAGCTGTGGGGTGGGGATGTGGGGTTGGGATGTGGGGCGGTGGGTGGGGTGGGGATGTGGGGTGGAGGTGTGGGGTGGGAATATGGGCTGTGGGGTGGGATGTTGGGGCGGGGTGGGGATGTGGGGCTGTGGATGTGGGGGGAGGGGGGGTGGGGGGGGGGGTGTGGGGTCGGATGTGGGGCTGTAGAGTGGGTTGCGGGGTGGGATGTGGGGCAGGGGTGGGGTGGGGATGTGGGGCTGGGGGGTGGGATGGGGGGGGTGCAGATGTGGGGCAGGATGTGGAGGCTGTGGGGGTTGGGTATGGGCAGGGTGGTGGGATGTGTGGGATGGTGGGGGATTGGGATGGGGTTGTGGGGCAGGGATGTGGGGAATGTGGGGTGGGGATGTGGGGCTGGGGGTGGGGGTGGGGTGTGGGGCTGCGGGGTGAGATGTGGGGTAACACTGTGGGGTGGGGATGTGGGGCGTGGGTGGCAGTGTGGGTCTCTATGGGATTCCCTATGTGTCCCTATGGGTCCCTATGGGATCTGTATGTATCCCTATGGGGTGTCCCTATGGGGTTCCTATGGGGTCTTTATGGGGTCCCCTATGGGGTGTTCCTATGGGGGGGCTGTGTGTCCCTATGGGGTCCCCATGGGGTCCCCTATGGGGTGTTCCTATGGGGTGTCCATGTGTCCCTATGGGGGGTCCTTATGGAGTGTCCCTATAGGGTGTCCCTATGGGGTCCCTGTGGGGTCCCCTATGGGGTGTTCCTATGGGGTGTCCCTATGGGGTCCCTATGGGTCCCTTGGGGTGGTCCCCAGGGGGTCCTTTTGTCCCCGGGGGTCCCTTTGGGGTGTCCCTATGGGGTCCCTATGAGGTGTCCCTATGGGGTGTCAGGGTGTCCCTATGGGGTCCTTATGGGGTCCCCTATGGGGTGTTCCTATGGGGTGTCCATGTGTCCCTATGGGGGGTCCTTATGGGGTGTCCTTATGGGGTGTCTGGGTGTCCCTATGGGGTCCCTATGGGGGGGCTGGAGGTCCCTATGGGGTTCCCATGGGGTCCCCTATGGGGTGTTCCTATGGGGTGTCCATGTGTCCCTATGGGGGGTCCTTATGGAGTGTCCCTATAGGGTGTCCCTATGGGGTCCCTGTGGGGTCCCCTATGGGGTGTTCCTATGGGGTGTCCCTATGGGGTCCCTATGGGGTCCCTATGGGGTGTCCCTATGGGGTGTCCATGTGTCCCTATGGGGGGTCCCTTTAAGGGGGGGTCCTTAGGGGTTCTGGGGTCCCTATGGGGTCCCTAGGGGGGGCTGGCGGGTCCCTATGGGGTTCCCATGGGGTCCCCTATGGGGTGTTCCTATGGGGTGTCTGGGTGTCCCTATGGGGGGTCCCTGTGATGTCCCTATGGGGTCCCTATGGGGTCCCCTAGGTATGGGGTTTTTCCTAGGGGTGTCCCTATGGGGTGTCCCCTGGGTTTCCCAGGGGGTCCCTATTGGGGTTTCCCGTATGGGGTGTCCCTATGGGGTCCTTATGGGGTTTCCCCTAATGGGGTGTTCCTTTGGGGTTCCCATGTTCCCTATGGGGGGGTCTTATGGAGTGTCCCAAGGGTTGGTTCCCCATGGGGTCCCTTGGGTCCCCTTGGGGTGTTCTATGGGGTTGTCCCATGGGGTCCCTTATTGGGGCCCTATGGGGTGTCCCTATGGGGTGTCCATGTGTCCCTATGGGGGGTCCCTTTGGGGTGTCCCTATGGGGTCCCCTATGGGGTGTCCCTATGGGGTGTTCCTATGGGGTGTCCCTATGGGGTGTCCATGTGTCCCTATGGGGTATCCCTGTGATGTCCCTATGGGGTCCCTATGGGGTCCCCTATGGGGTGTTCCTATGGGGTGTCCATGTGTCCCTATGGGGTGTCCCTATGGGGTCCTTATGGGGTTCCCTATGGGGTGTTCCTATGGGGTGTCCCTATGGGGTCCCTATGGGGGTCCCTATGGGGTCCCTACGGGGGGTCCTTATGGGGTATCTGTGTGTCCCTATGGGGGGGTCCCTATGGGATTCCTGATGGGGTCCCTATGGGGTGTCCCTATGGGGTGTCCCTATGGGGTCCCTAACGGGGGGTCCCTATGGGGGGTCCCTATGAGGTTTCCTATGGGGTCCCCATGGGGATTCCTTATAAGGTTCCCTATGGGGGGTCCCTATGGGGTATCTGTGTGTCCCTATGGGGTCCCTATGGGGTCCCCTATGGGGTGTTCCTATGGGGTGTCCATGTGTCCCTATGGGGGGTCCTTATGGGGTGTCCTTATGGGGTGTCTGGGTGTCCCTATGGGGTGTCCCTATGGGGTGTCCCTATGGGGTCCCTATGGGATGTTCCTATGATGTCCCTATGGGGTGTCTGGGGGTCCCTGTGGGGTCCCTGTGGGGTGTCCTTGTGGGGGGTCCCTGTGGGGTATCTGAGGGTCCTTTTTGGGGGTCCCTATGGGGGTGTCCCTATGGGGGGGGTCCCTATGGTGTCCCTATGGGGTCCCTGTGGGGGCTCCCTATGAGGGGGCTGGGTGTCCCTATGGGGTCCTTATGGGGGATCCTTATGGGGGGTCCTTATGGGGGGTCCCTATGGGATATCTGTGTCCCTATGGGGTCCCTATGGGGGGGCTGGGGGTCCCTATGGGGGGGGCCCTAAGGGGGGTCCTTATGGGATTCCCTATGAGGTTCCCTATGGGGATTCCCTATGGGGTCCTTAAGGGGGGGTCCTATGGGGGTCCCTATGGGATTCCCTATGGGATTCCTGATGGGGTCCCTATGGGGGGTCCCTATGGGGGGTCCCTATGGGATTCCTGATGGGGGGTCCCTATGAGGGGGTCCCTATGAGGTTCCCTATGGGGTCGCAATGGGGATTCCTTATAAAATTTCCTATGGGGGGTCCCTAAGGGGGGGTCCCTATGAGGGGGTCCCTATGAGGTTCCCTATGGGGTCGCTATGGGGATTCCCTATAAGGTTCCCTATGGGGGGTCCCTATGGGGGTCCTTATGAGGGTCCCTACGGGGGGTCCCTATGGGGGGTCCTTATAGGGGTCCCTAAGGGGGGTCCTATGGGGGGTCTCTGTGGGATTCCCTATGGGATTCCTGATGGGGTCCCTTTGGGGGTCCCTATGAGGGGTCCCTATGAGGTTCCCTATGGGGTCGCTATGGGGATTCCTTATAAAATTTCCTATGGGGGGTCCCTAAGGGGGGGTCCCTAAGGGGGGTCCCTATGAGGTTCCCTATGGGGTCGCTATGGGGATTCCTTATAAGATTCCCTATGGAGGGGTCCCTATGGGGGGGTCCCTATGGGGATTCCTTATAAGGTTCCCTATGGGGTCGCTATGGGGGGTCGCTATGGGATTCCTGATGGGGTCCCTATGGGGGGGTCACTAAGGGGGGGTCCCTATGAGGTTCCCTATGGGGTCGCTATGGGGATTCCCTATAAGGTTCCCTATGGGGGGGTCCCTATGAGGGGTCCCTATGAGGTTCCCTATGGGGTCGCGATGGGGATTCCTTATAAAATTTCCTATGGGGGGTCCCTAAGGGGGGGTCCCTATGAGGGGGTCCCTATGAGGTTCCCTATGGGGTCGCTATGGGGATTCCCTATAAGGTTCCCTATGGGGGGGTCCCTATGGGGGTCCTTATGAGGGGTCCCTACGGGGGGTCCCTATGGGGGGTCCTTATAGGGGTCCCTAAGGGGGGGTCCTATGGGGGGTCTCTGTGGGATTCCCTATGGGATTCCTGATGGGGTCCCTTTGGGGGTCCCTATGAGGGGTCCCTAAGAGGTTCCCTATGGGGTCGCGATGGGGATTCCTTATAAGATTCCCTATGGAGGGGTCCCTATGGGGGATCCCTATGGGGGGTCCCTATGGGGTCCCTATGGGGATTCCTTATAAGATTCCCTATGGAGGGGTCCCTATGGGGGGGTCCCTATGGGGATTCCTTATAAGGTTCCCTATGGGGTCGCTATGGGGGGTCGCTATGGGATTCCTGATGGGGTCCCTATGGGGGGGTCACTAAGGGGGGGGTCCCTATGAGGTTCCCTATGGGGTCGCTATGGGGATTCCCTATAAGGTTCCCTATGGGGGTGTCCCTATGGGGGTCCTTATGAGGGGTCCCTACGGGGGGTCCCTATGGGGGGTCCTTATAGGGGTCCCTAAGGGGGGGGGTCCTATGGGGGGGTCTCTGTGGGATTCCCTATGGGATTCCTGATGGGGTCCCTTTGGGGGTCCCTATGAGGGGTCCCTATGAGGTTCCCTATGGGGTCGCTACGGGGATTCGTTATAAGGTTCCCTATGGGTGGTCCCTATGGGGTGTCTACAGGGGGTCCTATGGGGGGTCCCTATGGGGGGGCTGGGTGTCCCTATGGGGGGTCCCTATGGGTCTCTACAGGGGGTCCTATGGGGGGCCCTATGGGTTCCCTAGGGATCCGTGGGTCCCCTGGGGGCTCCTATGGGGATCTACGGGGGGGTCCCTATGGGGTCTCTACAGGGGGTCCTATGGGGGGTCCCATGGGGGGGGGGTCCCATGGGGGGTCCCTATTTGGGGGGGCCCCTCGGGGGCCCCTATGGGCTCCTAAAGGGGGGGTCCTATGGGGGTTCCCATGGGGGTTCTAGGGGGGGCCTTAGGGGAGGTCCCTATGGGGGGGGGGGGGTCCTTATGGGGGGGGGCCCCTATGGGGGGCCCCATGGGGGGTCCTATGGGGGCTCCTATGGGGGTTCTAGGGGGGGCCTATGGGGGGGTCCAGGGATTCCGAGGGGTCCCTACGGGGGGGTTCTCAAGGGGGGGTCCCAGGGGATTCCTTATAAGGTTCCCTATGGGGGTCCCGTGGGGGTTTTGGCCCTAGGGGTCCCTATGGGGGGTCTTACGGGGGGGTTTTTCCTACGGGGGGGGCTGGGTGTCCTTTGGGGGGTCCCAAATGGGGGGGGTTTACGGGGATCAGTGTGTCCCTATGGGGTGGTCCCTATGAGGGGTCCCTATGAGGGGGTCCCTATGGGGTATCTGTGTGTCCCTATGGGGGGTCCCTATGGGGGTCCCTATGGGGGGGCTGGGTGTCCTTATGGGGGGGTCCTTATGGGGGGTCCCCAAGGGGGGGTTCCGGGGGGTCTCTAGGGTTCCCATGGGATTCCTGATGGGGTCCCCATGGGGGCTCCTATGGGGTCTCTATGGGGGGTCCCTAGGGGATTCCCTACGGGAGGTCCCTAGGGGGTCCCTATGGGGGGTCCCTATGGGGGGGTCCCTATGGGGTATCTGTGTGTCCTTATGGGGGATCCCTATGGGATTCCCTATGGGGGGTCCCTATGGGGGGTCCCTATGGGATTCCGAGGGGTCCCTATGGGGGGCCATGGGGGGTGGTGTCCATGGGGGGGGTCCCTAGGGGGGTCCCATGGGGGTCCCCGGGGGGGGGGTCCCTGACGCTGTCCCCATGTCGCAGCCGCACGCAGGACGTGGTGGAGCCGCTGCTGTGCCCGCAGTGGGGCTGGGGGTCCCTACGGGGGGTCCCTATAGGATTCCTGATGGGGTCCCTATGGGGGATCCCTATGGGGGGGTCTGTGTGTCCCTATGGGGGGTCCCTATGGGGTCCCTACGGGGGGTTCCTATGGGGGGTCCCTATGGGGGGGCTGAGTGTCCTTATGGGGGGTCCTTATGGGGTCCCTATGGGGGGTCCCTATGGGGTGCTCCTATGGGGGCTCCTATGGGGTCTCTACAGGGGGTCCCTATGGGGTGTCCCTATGGGGTGTCCCTATGGGGTCCCTATGGGGGGTCACTATGGGGTCCCTAGGGGGGGGTCCCTATGGAGGGGTCCCTATGGAGGGTCCCTATGGGGATTCCCTATGGGGGGGTCCCTATGGGGATTCCTTATAAGGTTCCCTATGGGGTCGCTATGGGGGGTCCCATGGGGGGGGGGGTTTGGGGGGGGGTTTGGGGGGGTCCTGGGGGGGTTCCCTACGTGTCCCCCCCCCAACCGCACCCCGGCGGGTGGCCGTTGCTTGTGGGGCCCCGTGGTTCGCCCGCCGGTTGGGGGGGGGGCCGCCCCCTCCGCAGGGGGGGGGGGGGGGGCCCCCCAGCAACCAGGTGGGTTTTCCTTTGGGGGCAACATCGGCATAGTGCGCCGCCCCGAAGGTTCTCCCAGCCCTCCAGACCTGAAACCCGCCATCCCCTCCCCAAAGCCCGGAAACCCGATCCCAAATGAGACCCCAGACCCTAGACCACCCGCCCCAAAAACCCCCCTAGAGAACCCAGGTCCCCAGAGACCCCAAAGAGATCCCACGATTCCCAATAGGCCCAGATCCCAAAGAAACCCCAAGAAAGAAAATAAAAACCCCAAGAGACCCCACAGACCCATTGAGAAAAAAAAAAAAGGGATCCCTAACCCAAGGAAGAAACCCAAGAAAAAGGAAGATTCCCACCAGACCCAAAAAACCCCAAGAAAGCCCAAGTAAATGTCCCACCGCCCATAGAAACCCCAAACAGATCCCACAGATCCCATAGATCCCATCCAAACCCATAGAAACCCCAGAGAGATCCCACACCCATAGAAACCCCATAGAAAGCCCAAAGATCCCATAGATCCCATCCAGACCCAAAGATACTCCATAGAGATCCCACAGGTCCCATAGAAACCCCATAGAGATCCCACATCCATAGAAACCCCATAGAGATCCCACTGATCCCATAGAGATCCCATAGAGATCCCACAGATCCCATAGATCCCATCCAGACTCATAGAAATCCCATAGAGATCCCACAGATCCCATAGATCCCATCCAGACCCAAAGAAACCCCATAGAAAGCCCAAAGATCCCATAGATCCCATCCAGAACCAAAGAAACCCCATAGAGATCCCACAGATCCCATAGAGATCCCACAACTCCCATAGAAACCCCATAGAGATCCCACACCCATAGAAACCCCATAGAGATCTCACAGATCCCACAGATCTCATCCAGACCCATAGAAACCCCATAGAGATCCCATAGATCCCATTCAGAACCATAGAAACCCCGTAGAGAACCCACAGATCCCATAGAAACCCGATAGAGATCCCACAGATCCCATAGAAACCCATGGATCCCACATCCAAGAAACCCCATGAGATCCCACAACCCTAGAGACCCATGAATCCCCAGATCCATAGACCCATCCAGACTCATAGAAATCCCATAGAGATCCCACAGATCCCATAGATCCCATCCAGACCCAAAGAAACCCCATAGAAAGCCCAAAGATCCCATAGATCCCATCCAGACCCATAGAAATCCCAGAGAGATCCCACAGGTCCCATAGAAACCCCATAGAGATCCCACATCCATAGAAACCCCATAGAGATCCCACAGATCCCATAGAGATCCCATAGAGATCCCACAGATCCCATAGATCCCATCCAGACCCCTAGAAACCGCATAGAGATCCCACAGGTCCCATATGATCCCATCCAGACCCAAAGAAACCCCATAGAGATCCCAAAGATCCCATAGATCCCATCCAGACCCAAAGAAACCCCATAGAGATCCCATAGATCACATAGATCCCATAGAGATCCCACAGGTCCCATAGAGATCCCATAGATCCATAGAGATCCCATAGATCCCATCCAGACCCATAGAAACCCCATAGAGATCCCATAGAGTTCCCACAGGTCCCATAGAGATCCCATAGAGATCCCATAGATCCCATTCAGACCCATAGAAACCCCGTAGAGATCCCACAGCTCCCATAGAAACCCGATAGAGATCCCACAGATCCCATAGAAACCCCATAGAGATCCCACAGGTCCCATCCAGACCCATAGAAACCCCATAGAAACGCCATAGAGATCCCAGAGATCCCATCCAGACCCAAAGAAACCCCATAGAGACCCCACAGGTCCCGTCCAATCCCATAGAAACCCCATAGAGATCCCATAGATCACATCAAGATCCACAGCCATAGAAACCCCATAGAAACCCCATAGATCCCATAGATCCCATCCAGACACATAGAAACCCCATAGAGATCCCACAGATCCCACAGATCCCATCCAGACACATGGAAACCCCATACAGATCCCACAGATCACATCCAGACCCATAGAAACCCCATAGAGATCCCACAGGTCCCCCAACCCATAGAACCCCATAGGATCCCAACCCATAGAAAACCCCATACAAACCCCTAGACCCCAGAACAAAAACCCATACAACCCACACCCATAGAAACCCCATACAGATCCCATAGATCCCCTCCAGACACATAGAAACCCCATAGACATCCCATAGATCACATAGATATCATAGAGATCCCACAGATCCCATACATCCCATCCAGGCCCGTAGAAACCCCATACAGATCCCACAGATCCCATCTACACCCACAGAAACCCCATAGAGATCCCACAGATTCCATAGAAACCCCATAGAGATCCCATAGAGATCCCACAGATCCCATCCAGTCCCATAGAAACCCCATAGAGATCCCACAGATCCCATAGAGATCCCACAGCTCTCATAGAGATCCCATAGGGATCCCACAAGTCCCATAGAAACCCCATAGAAATCCCACAGATCCCATAAATCCCATCCACACCCATAGAAACCCCATAGAGATCCCACAGCTCCCATAGAAACCCCGTAGAGATCCCACAGATCCCATAGAAACCCCGTAGAGATCCCACAGGTCCCATCCAGACCCATAGAAACCCCATAGAAATGCCATAGAGATCCCAGAGATCCCATCCAGACCCAAAGAAACCCCATAGAGACCCCACAGGTCCCGTCCAATCCCATAGAAACCCCTAGAGATCCCATAATCACTCAAGTCCACGCCATAGAAACCCCATAAAACCCCTAGATCCCCTAGATCCCTCCAGACCCAAGAAACCCCAAGGACCCACAGAATCCCATAGATCCCCCAGCCTAGAAACCCCATAGAGATCCCCGATCCCTGACCCCCAGACCCATGAAACCCCATAAGATCCCAAGGATCCCTGATCCCTCCAGACCCATAGAAACCCCATGGGATCCCCAGCCCCAATCCCATAGAGATCCCACAGGTCCCATAGACCCACCGACCCAAAAAACCCCCATAAGAAATCCCACAATCCCATCCAACCCAT
>JADANK010000675.1:0-21430 GCA_021292215.1 Lophura nycthemera
TTTTTTTTTTTTTTTTTTTTTTTTTTTTTTTTTTTTTTTTTTTCACTTTCGTTCCCTGCGCCGCCTTTCCCCGTTCCTGATTTCACTTGCGTTGCCTTTCTTCCCTTGGATCGCCTTTCTTTCCCGGTACCTGCTGTCACTTCCATCGCCTTTCTTTCCGTTCTTTGCTTTCCCATGCGTACCGTTTCTTCCCTTGCGTGGCACTTCTTCTCTTACCTGCTTTTCCCTTGCGTCACCTTTCTTCCCTTGCGTCGCTATCCTTGCGTCACCTTTCTTCCTTGCGTCGCCTTTTTCCCTTGCGTCGCCTTTCTTCCCGTTTTCCTGCTTTCCCTTGCATCACCTTTTCCCTCGCTTGCGTCGCCTTCTTTTCTTCCCTGCTAGACAAATAAAAAAACAACCGTTCTTCCCTTGCGTCGTCCTTCTTACCTTCCATCGCCTTTCTTCCCTTTTCCGGCTTTCCCTTCCGTCGCCTTTTTTTCCCTTCCGCCGCCTTTCTTTCCCGTTCCTTGCTTTTCCCTTGCGTCGCCTTTCTTTCCCGTGCGTAGCCTTTCTTCCCGTTCCTGCTTTCCCTGCGTCGGCTTTCTTCCCATGGGTTCTCCCTTCTCTTTCTTCCCGTTCCTGCTTTCCCTTAGCGTCACCTTTCTTCCCTTTGCATACCTTGCTTTCCCGTTGCTCTGCGTTTCCCTTTGCGTCGCCTTCTTCCCTTGCATCGCCTCCTTTCTTCCCTTCCTGCTTTCTCCCTTGCGGTCGCCTTCTTTCCCTTTGTCGCCTTCTTACTGTGTCGCCTTTTTCCCATTTCCAGCTTTTCCCTTGCGTCGCCTTTCCTCGTTTGTGTCGCCTTTCTTTCTCCTTCCTGCTTTCCCTCGCTCCCTTTCCTCCATCCCTTTCTCCCTTGCGTCGCCTTTCCTTCCGTCTTGCTTGCGTGCCTTTCTTCCCTGTATCGTCGTCCTTCTTACCTTCCGTCGCCTTTCTTTCTCCTTTCCAGCTTTCCCTTGCGTCGCCTTTTTTTTCCCTTGGGCCGCCATTCTTCCCTTCCTGCTTTCCCCTTGCGTTGCCTTTCTTTCTCCCTTGCGTCGCCCTTTCTTCCCGTTCCTTGCTTTCCGCTTTCCCGGGCTTCGCCGTTCTTCTCATCTCCCGTTCCGCCTTCCCTTGCGTCGCCATTCTTCTCCCTTGCAACACCTTCTTCCGCCTTGCGTCGCCTTTCTTCCCATTCCATCTTTCCCTTGCGTCGCCTTTCTTCCCTTGCGTAGCCTTTCTTCCCGTTCCTGCTTTCCCTAGCTTCGCCTTCCTTCCCTTGCGTCGCCTTTCTTCCCGTTCCAGCTTTCACTTGCATCACCTGTCTTTCCATTCCTGCTTTCCCATGCGTACCGTTTCTTCCCTTGCGTGGCCTTTCTTACTGTTCCTGCTTTCCCATGCGTCGTATTTCTTCCCTTGCGTCACCTTTCACCCGCTCCCGCTTTCACTTGCATCGCCTTTCTTCCCTTGCATCGCCTTTTTTCCAGTTCCTGCTTTCCCTAGTCGCCTTTCTTCCCTTGCATCGCCTTACTTCCCTTGCGTCGCCTTACTTCCCTTGCGTCGCCTTTCTTCCCTTGCATTGCCTTTCTTCCAGTTCCTGCTTTCCCTTGCGCCGTCTTTCTTCCCTTGCGTCGCCTTTCTTTTCTTGAGTCGCCTTTCTTAGTGTTCCTGCTTTCATTTCCGTCGCCTTTCTTCCCTTGCGTCACCTTTCTTTTCCATTCTGCTTTCCCTTGCGTCGCCTTGCTTCCCGTGCTTCGCCTTTTTTCCCGTTCCTTCGTTCCCTTGCATCGCCTTTTCTCCGTTGCGTCGCCTTTCTTCCCTTATGTCGCCTTTCTTCCCTTGCGTCACCTTTCTTCCCTTGCGCCGCCTTTCTTCCCGTTCTTGCTTTCCCTGGCTTCGCCTTTCTTCTCATTCCTGCTTTGCCTTGCGTCGCCATTCTTCCCTTGCAACACCTTTCCTCCCTTGCGTCGCCTTTCTTCCCATTCCATCTTTCCCTTGCGTCGCCTTTCTTCCCTTGCGTAGCCTTTCTTCCCGTTCCTGCTTTCCCTTGCGTCGCCTTCCTTCCCTTGCGTCGCCTTTCTTCCCGCTCTAGCTTTCCCTTGCGTCGGCTTTTTTCCAATTCCTGCTTTTCCTTGGGTCATCTTGCTTCCCTTGCGACGCGTTCCTTCCCGTTCCTGCTTTCCGTAGCTTCGCCTATTCTCCCTTGTGTCGCCTTTCTTCCCTTGCGTCGCCTTTCTTCCCGTTCCAGCTTTCACTTGCAGGTTCACCTTTCTTTCCATCCTGCTTTCCATGCGTACCGGTTCTTCCCTTGCGTGGCCTTTTTAGTTCCTGCTTTCCCATGCGTCGTCTTTCTTCCCTTGCTCACCTTTTCACCCGCTCCCGCTTTCACTTTGCCATCGCCTTTCTCCCTTGCATCGCCTTTTTTCCAGTTCTGCTTTCCTAGAGTCGCTTTCTTCCTTGCCTCGCCTTACTTCCCTTGGTCGCCTTACTTCCCTTGCGAACGCCTTTCTTCTCTGCCGTCGGCCTTTCTTTCCCTTGGCGCCTTCTTCCCTTTGCATTGCCTTTCTTCCAGTTTCCTGCTTTCCTTGCGCCGTCTCTTTCTTCCCTTGCGTCGCCTTTTCTTTTCTTGAGGCCTTTCTTAGGGTTCCTGCTTTCATTTCGTCGTCCTTTCTTCCCTTGCGTCGCCTTTCTTTTCCTTTCTGCTTTCCCTGCGCGCTTCCTTCTCGTGCGTTTGCCTTCTTCCCTTTCCTGCTTTCCCTCGCGTCGCCTTGCTTCCCTTTGCGTCGCTTTCTCCCTTGCGTCGCCTTTTCCCTGCGTCTCTTTCTTTCCCTTGCGTAGCCTTCTTACCGTTCCGCTTTTCCTTGCGTCCCATCCTTCTCGCCCTGCTTTCCTTGCGTCGCCTTTCCTCCCGTTCTGCTTTCCTTGCGTCAGCTTTCTTCTCGTTTCCTGGGGGGGCTTTCCCGTTTCGTGCGTCGCCTTTCTTCCTGTTCCTGCTTTCCCCTTGCGTCTCGCCTTGCTTCCCTTGTGTCGGCCTTTCTTCCCTTGCATCGCCTTTCTTCCTTGCGTCGCTCTTTCTTACCGTTCCTGCTTCCCTTTGCATTGCCCTTTCTTCCCTTGCGCCGCCTTTCTTCCCGCTCCTGCTTTTCCTTGCGTCCCTTTCTTTCTCGTTCCGCTTCCTGCGTCGCCTTTCCTTCCCGTTCCTGCTTTCCTGCGCAGCTTTCTCCCTGACTTCTTCCTTCTTCCGTTCACTTTCCCTTGCATCGCCTTTCTTTCTTTGTGTCTGCTTTTTCTTCTCGTCCTGCGATCCCTGCGTTGCATCTTTCTGCCCGTTTTCCTACTTTCCCTTGCTTCGACTTTCTTTCGTGCGTCCCTTGTTCTCGTTCTGCTTTCCCTGCTGTTCGCCTTTCTTCGGCTGCGTAGCCTTCTTCCCTTGCATCGCCTTTTCTTCCCGTTCCTTCCTTTCCCTTGCATCGCTGTCCCTTCCCTTTCCTGCTTTCCCTTGCTTCACCTTTTCTTCTCGTTCCTGCTTTCCCTTCCGAAGCCTACTTCCCGTTTTGCTTTCTCTTGCGTCACCTTTCTTCCCTTGCATCGCCTTTTTTACCTTGTGTCGCCTTCATTCCCATTCCTGCTTTCCCTTGCGCCGCCTTTCTTCCCTTGTGTCGGCTTTCTTACCGTTCCTCCTTTCCCTCGCGTCGCCTACCTTCCCGTGCGTCGCCATTCTTCCCGTTCCTGCTTTACCGTGCGTCGCCTTTCTTCCCTTGCGTCGCGTTATTACCCTTGCGTTGCCTTTCTTCCCGTTCCTGCTTTCCCTTGCGTCGCCTTGCTTCCCTTGCGTCGCCTTGCTTCCCTTGCGTCGCCTTTCTTCCCTTGCGTCGCCTTTCTTCCCTTGCGTCGCATTTCATTCCATTCCTGCTTTCCCTTGCGTCACCTTTCTTCCCTTGCGTCACCTTTCTTCCCTTGCGTTGCCTTTCTTCCCGTTCCTGCTTCTCTTGCGTCACCTTTCTTCCCTTTGTGTCGCCATTACCCCTTCCTTCTTTCCCGAGCGTCACCTTTCTCCCTTGCGAAGCCTTTCTTACCGTTCCTGCCCTCCCTTGCTACACGTTTCTTCCTTGTGTCTCCTTTCTTACCTTGTGTCGCCTCTTCTCCTTCTGCTTTCCCTTGCCGGTCGCCTTTCTTCCCTTGCGTCGTCTTTTTACCTTGCGTCGCCTTTCTTCCCGTTCGTGCTTACCCTTGCATCGCATTTCTTCCCTTGGGTCGCCTTTCTTCCCGTTCTTGCTTTCCCTGGCGTCACCTTTCTTCTAATTTCCTAGTTCCTACTTCCTTTGGCGTCGACTTTCTTTACCCGCGCGTCGCCTTTCTTCTCGTTCCTGCTTCCCTTGCGTTTGACTTTCTTTCGTTCTGCTTTCCTTTCGTCGCCTTACTTTCCCGTTTCTGCTTCTCTTGCGACGGCCTTTCTTCCCTTGCAGCTCTTTCTTACATTTGTTGTCGCCTTTCTTCCCATTCCTGCTTTCCCTTGCGCCGCCTCTTTCTTCCCTTGCGTCGGCTTTTACCGTTCCGGCTCCCTTGCGTCGCCTTCTTCCCGTGCGTCGCCATTCTTCCCGTTCCTGTTTACCGTGCGTCGCCTTCTTCCCTTTCCGTCGCCTTTTTCCCTTTCCTTGCTTCCCTTGTGTCGCCCTTTCTTCCCTTGCGCGCTGTATTTCCCTTTGCTCCCTTTTTTCTTTTCTTTTTTTTTCTTTTTTTTTTTTGTTCCTTTTATTTTACTTCTTTGCTTTCCCTTGCGTCGCCTTGCTTCCCTTGTGTCGCCTTTCCTTCACTTGCATCGCCTTTCTTCCCTTGCGTCGTCTTTCTTCCCATTCCTTCTTTCCCTTGCGTCGCCGGCTTTCTTCCTTGCGTCGCACCTTTCTTCCCATTCCTGCTTTTCCCTGCGTCGCTTTCTTCATTGCATCGCCTTTCTTCCCTTCGTCGCCTTTCTTCCCATTTCCTGCTTTCCCTTGCGTCGCCTTTCTCCCTTGCGTCGCCTCTTCTTCCCATTCCCGCTTCTCTTGCCTCGCCTTTCACCCTTTGCGTTGCCTTTCTTACCATTCCCTGTTTCCCTTCGTGGTCGCCTTTTCCTCCTTGCGTCTCCTTTCTTCCCTTGCGTTTTAGCCTTTCTTATTGTTCCTGCTTTCCCTTGGTCACCCTTCCTTTCTCGCTCCTGTTTCCCTTGCGTCGCCTTCTCCCGTTCCTGCTTTCCCTTGGTCAGCTTTCTTCTCGTTCCTGCTTTCCCGTGTGCGTCGCTTTTCTTCTGTTCCTGCTTTCCTGTGCGTCGCCTTTCCTTCCTGTTCCTGCTTTTCCTTGCGTCACCTTGCTTCCCTCTGCGTCGCCTTTCTTCCCATTCCTGCTTCCCTTGCGTCGCTTTTTACCCTTCCGTCGCCTTCTTACCATTCCTTCTTTCCCTTGCGTCGCCTATCTTCCCTTGCGTCGCTTTCTTTCCCGCTCCTGCTTTCCCTTGCGTCATCCTTTTCTTCTCGTTCCTGCTTTCCCTTGACGCCGCCTTTCCACCCGTTCCTGCTTTCCCTTGCGTCAGCTTTCTTCCCAGCATCTCCTTTCTTCCCGTTCTGCTTTCCCTTACGTCGACTTTCTTCCCTTGCGGTTTTCCTTTCCTCCCGTTCCGTTTCCCTGCCACGCCTTTTTTCCCGTTCCTGCTTTCCCTGTTTCACCTTTTTACCCTGCGTCGCCTTTCTTCCCTTGCATCGCCTTTTTTCCCCTTCCTACTTCCCTGCGTGCCTTTCTTTCCCTTGGGTCGCCTTCCTTCCTGTGCGTCGCCTTTCTTCCCGTTCGTGCTTTCCCTTCCATTGCCTTTCTTCCCTTGCGTCACCTTTCCTCCCTTTCCTACTTTCCCTTGCGTCGCCTTGCTTCCCTTGCATCGCCTTTCTTCCCTTGCATCGCCTTTCCTCCCTTGCATCGCCTTTCTTACCGTTCCTCCTTTCCCTTGCGTCGAATTTCTTTCCGCGCGTCACCTTTCTTCTCGTTCCGGCTTTCCTTTCCGTCGCCTTACTTCCCGTTTCTGCTTTCTCTTGCGTCGCCTTTCCTCCCTTGCGTCGCCTTTCTTACCTTGTGTCGCCTTCATTCCCATTCCTGCTTTCCCTTGCGCCGCCTTTCTTCCCTTGTGTCGGCTTTCTTACCTTTCCTCCTTTCCCTTGCGTCGCCTTCCTTCCCGTGCGTTGCCTTTCTTCCCGTTCCTGCTTTCCCTTGCGTCGCCTTGCTTCCCTTGCGTCGCCTTGCTTCCCTTGCGTCGCCTTTCTTCCCTTGCGTCTCCTTTCTTCCCTTGCGTAGCCTTTCTTACCGTTCCTGCTTCCCCTTGCGTCACCATCCTTCTCGTCCCTGCTTTCCCTTGCGTCGCCTTTCCTCCCGTTCCTGCTTTCCCTTGCGTCAGCTTTCTTCTCGTTCCTGCTTTCCCGTGCGTCGCCTTTCTTCCTGTTCCTGCTTTCCCTTGCGTCGCCTTGCTTCCCTTGTGTCGCCTTTCTTCCCTTGCATCGCCTTTCTTCCCTTGCGTCGCCTTTCCTCCCGTTCCTGCTTTCCCTTGCGTCAGCTTTCTTCCCTTGCTTCTCCTTTCTTCCCGTTCCTACTTTCCCTTGCATCGCCTTTCTTTCTTTGTGTCGCTTTTCTTCTCGTTCCTTGCGATCCTTGCGTTCATCTTTCTGCCCGTTCCTACTTTCCCTTGCTTCGACTTTCTTTCCGTGCGTCACCTTGCTTCTCGTTCCTGCTTTCCCTTGCGTCGCCTTTCTTCGCTTGCTTAGCCTTTCCTCCCTTGCGTCGCCTTTCTTCCCATTCCTGCTTTCCCTAGCATCGCCATTCTTCCGTCGCATCGCCTTTCTTCCCGTTCCCGCTTTCCCTTGCGTCGCCTTTCTTCCCTTGCGTCTCCTTTCTTCCCGTTCATGCTTTCCCTTGCGTCGCCATTCCTCTCATTCCAGCTTGCCCTTGTGACGTCTTGCTTCCCTTGCTTCGCCTTGCTTCTCTTGCGTCGCCTTCCTTCACTTGCGTCGCCTTTCTTCCCGTTCATGCTTTCCCTTGTGATGCCTTTCTTCCGTTGCGTCGCCTTACTTCCCATTCCAGCTATCTCTTGCGTCGCCTTTATTACCTTCCGACGCCTTTCTTCCCGTTCCTACTTTCCCTTGCGTCGCCTTTCTTCCCTTGCGTCGCCTTTCTTCCCGTTCCTTCTTTCCCTTGCGTCGCCTTTCTTCCCGTTTCTGCTTTCCCGTGCGTACAGTTTCTTCCCTTGCGTGGCCTTTCTTACAGTTCCGGCTTTCCCTTCCGCCGCCTTTCTTCCCTTGCGTAGGCTTTCTTCCCTTGCGTCTCTTTTCTTACCGTCCCTCCTTTCCCTTGCAACGCCTTTCTTCCCCTTCCTGCTTACCCTTTCTTCGCCTTTCTTCTCGTTCCTGCTTTCCCTTCTGACGCCTTACTTCCCGTTTCTGCTTTGTCTTGCGTCGCCTTTCTTCCCTTGCGTCACCTTTCTTCTCGATCCTGCTTTCCCTTGCGTCGCCTTTCTTCCCTTGCTACGCCTTTCTTCCCTTGCATCGCCTTTCTTCCCGTTCCTGCCTTCCCTTGCGTCGCCTTACATGCCGTTACTGCTTACCCTTGCGTCGCCTTTCTTCCCTTGCGTCGCATTTCGTTCCATTCCTGCTTTCCCTTGCGACGCCTTTCTTCCCTTGCGTCGCCTTTTTTCCCCTTCCTTCTTTCCCGAGCGTCACCTTTCTTCCCTTGCGAAGCCTTTCTTACTGTTCCTGCTCTTCCTTGCGACACGTTTCTTCCCTTGCGTCTCCTTTCTTACCTTGTGTCGCCTTCATACCCATTCCCGCTTTCCCTTGCGTCGCCTTTCTTCCCTTGTGTCGGCTTTCTTACCGTTCCGGCTTTCCCTTGCGTCGCCTTGCTTCCCTTGCGTCGCATTTCGTTCCGTTCCTGCTTTCCCTTGCGACGCCTTTCTTCCCTTGCGTCGCCTTTCTTCCCTTGCGTCGCCTTTCTGATCTTCCGTTGCTTTTCTTCCCTTTCCTGCTTTCCCGGGCGTCGCCTTTTTTCCCTTGCGTCGCCTTATTTCCCTTGCGCTGCCTTTCTTCCCGTTCCTTCTTTCCCTTGCGTCGCCTTGCTTCCCTTGCGTCGCCTTTCTTCCCTTGCATCGCCTTTCTTCCCTTTCGTCGCCTTTCTTCCCGTTCCTGCTTTCCCTTGCGTCGCCTTTTTACCCTTCCGTCGCCTTTTTTACCATTCCTGCTTTCCCTTGCGTCGCCTTTATTCCCTTGGGTCGCCTTTCTTCCCTTGCGTCGGCATTCTTCCCGTTCCTACTTTCCCTTGCGTCGTCTTTCTTTCCGTGCGTTGCATTTCTTCTCGTTCCTGCTCTCCCTTGCGTCACCTTTTTTCTCGTTCCTGCTTTCCCTCGCGTCGCCTTTCTTCGCTTGCGTAGCCGTTCTTCCCTTGTATCGCCTTTCTTACGGTTGCTCCTTTCCCTTGCGTCGCCTTTCTTCCCTTGTGTCGGCTTTCTTACGGTTCCGGCTTTCCCTTGCGTCGCCTTCCTTCCCGTGCGTCGCCATTCTTCCCTTTCCTGCTTTGCCGTGCGTCACCTATCTTCCCTTGCGGCGTCAATTCTTCCCGTTCCTGCGTTCTCCTGCGTCGCATTTCTTCCCTTGCATCGCCTTTCCTCTCTTTCCTGCTTTCCCTTGCGTACCTTTTCTATCCTTGCGTGGCCTTTCTTACAGTTCCTGCTTTCCCATGCGTACCGTTTCTTCCCTTGCGTGGCCTATCTTCTCTTTCCTGCTTTCCCTTGCGTCGCCTTTCTTCCCTTGTGTCGCTTTGTTTCCCATTCCAGCTTTCCCTTGCGTCGCCTTTCTTCCCTTGCGTCGCCTTTCTTCCCGTTCCCTCTTTCCCTTGCATCACCTTTTCAGCCTTGCGTCGCCTTTCTTCGTTGCGATGCCTTTCTTCCCTTGCGTCGTCCTTCTTACCTTCCGTCGCCTTTCTTCCCTTTCCGGCTTTCCCTTGCGTCGCCTTTTTTTCCCTTGCGCCGCCTTTCTTCCTGTTTCTGCTTTCCCTGGCTTCGTCTTTCTTCTCATTCCTGCTTTCCCTTGCGTCGCCTTTCTTCCCTTGCAACACCTTTCTTCCCTTGCGTCGTCTTTCTTACCTTGAGTCGTTTTTCTTCCCGTTCCTGCTTTTCCTTGCGTCGCCTTTCTTCCCTTGTGTCACTTTTTTTCCCATTCCAGCTTACTCTTGCGTCGCCTTTCTTCCCTTGCCTTGCCTTCCTTCCCTTGCGTCGCCTTTCTTCCCTTGCGTCGCCTTTCTTCCCTTGCGTCGCCTTTCTTCCCGTTCCTGATTTCACTTGCGTTGCCTTTCTTCCCTTGCATCGCCATTCTTCCCGTTCCTGCTTTCACTTGCATCGCCATTCTTTACGTTCCTGCTTTCCCATGCGTGCCGTTTCTTCCCTTGCGTGGCCTTTCTTAGTGTTCCTGCTTTCACATGCGTCGTCTTTCTTCCCTTGCCGTTCACCTTTCTTCCCCCTCCAGCTTTCACTTTTCATCGCCTTTCCTTAACTTGCATCGCCCTTCTTTCCAGTTCCTGCTTTCCCTTGCCGAGCCTTTCTTCCTTGCGTCGCCTTTCTTCCCTTGGTGCCTTTCTTCCCTTATTCCAGCTTTCCCTTGCGGGCCCCTTTATTCCCTTTTCCTATCCTTTTCTTCCCGTTCCCTGCTATTCCCTTGTGTCGGCCCCTTTCCTCCCTTGCATCGCCTTTTTCCCTTGCCATTGTCTTTCTTCCAGTTCCTGCTTTCCCTTGCGCTCCTTTTCTTCCCTTGCGTCCGCCTTCCTTTCTTGCTTCGCCTTTCTTGTTTCCTGCTCTCACTTGCGTCGCCCTTTCTTCCCTTGCCGTCGCTTTCTTTTCGTTTCTGCTTTCCCTTGCGTCGCCTTGCTTCCCCGTGCTTTCGCCTTTCTTCCCGTTCCTGCTTTCCCCTTTGCGTCGCCCTTTTTTTACCCCTTCCGTCGCCTTTTTTTAACCATTCCTTCTTTCCCTTGCGTGCCTTTATTCCCCTTTGGGCGCCTTTTCCCTTGCGTCGGCCTTCTTCCCGTTCCCCTTTCCCTTTCGTCGTTCTTTCTTTCCGTGGGTTGCATTTCTTTCTTTCTTTTCCTTCCTTCTCTCCCTTGCGTCACCTTTTTTCCGTTCCTGCTTTCCCTCCCGTCGGCTTTCTTCGTTGCTTAGCCCGTTCTTCCCTTGTTATCGCCTTTCCTACCGGGCTCCTTTTCCCTTGCGTCGCCTTTTCTTTCCCTTGTGTCGGCTTTTCTTACGGTTTTCCGGTTTCCCTTGCTCGCCTTCCTTCCCGTTTGGTCGCCATTCTTCCCTTTCCGCTTTGCCGTTTGCGGTACCTATCTTCCTTGCGGCGTCAATTCTTCCCTTTCCTGCGTTCTTCCTGCGTCGCATTTCTTCCCTTGCATCCCTTTCCTCTTCTTTCCTGCCTTTCCCTTGCTTCCTTTTCTATCCCTTGCGGGGCCTTTTCTTTAAGTTCCTGCTTTCCCATGCGTTACCGTTTTTCCCTTGGTTGGCCTATCTTCTCTTTCCTGCTTTCCCTTGCGTCGCCTTTCTTCCCTTGTTGTCGCTTTTGTTTCCCCCTTCCCAGCTTTCCCTTGCCGTCCCTTTCTTCCCCTTGCGTCGCCTTTTTCCCGTTCCCTCTTTCCCTTGCATTCCAACCTTTTCAGCCCTTGCGTCGCCCTTTCTTCGTTGCGATGGCCTTTCTTCCCTTGGTCGTTTTCCTTCTTCCTTCCTTTCCCTTTCTTCCCCTTCCGGCTTTCCCTTGCGTCGCCTTTTTTTCCCTTGCGCCGCCCTTTTCTTCCGTTTTCTGCTTTCCCTGGCTTCGTTTTCTTCTCATTCCGCTTTTCCCTTTGCGTCGCCTTTCTTCCCTTGCAACCACCTTTTCTTCCCTTTTGCGTCGTCTTTCTTACCTTGAGTCGTTTTTCTTCCCGTTCCTGCTTTTCCTTGCGTCGCCTTTTTCCCTTTGTCACTTTTTTTCCCATTCCAGCACTCTTCGTCGCCCTTTTTCCCTTGCCTTGCCCTCCCTTGCGTCCCTTTCTTCCCTTTGCGCGCCTTTTCTTCCCTTGCCGTCGCCTTTCTTTCCCGTTCCTGATTTCCTTGCGTTTCCTTTCTTTCCCTTGCATCGCCATTTCTTCCCGTTTCCCTGCTTTCCTTGATCGCCATTCTTTAGTTCCTGCTTTTCCCCTTGCTGCCGTTTTCTTCCCTGCGTGGCCTTTCTTAGTGTTCCTGCTTTCCACATTGCGTCGTCTTTCTTTCCCTTGGCGTCACCTTTCTTCCCCCCTCCAGCTTTCACTTTCATCGCCCTTTCTTCACTTGCCATCGCCTTCTTTCCAGTTCCTGCTTTCCCTTGCGAGCCTTTTTTCTCTTGCGTCGCCTTTTCTTCCCTTGCGTCGCCTTTTCTTCCTATTCCAGCTTTCCCCTTGCGGCGGCCTTTATTCCCTTTCATAGCCTTTCTTCCCTTCCTGGCACCCTTGTTGTCGCCTTTTCCCCCTTGCATCGCCTTTTTCCCTTGCCTTTCCTTTTTTCCAGTTCCTGCTTTCCCTTGCGTCTCCTTTCTTCCCTTGCGTCCCTTCCTTTTCTTTTGCTCGGCCTTTCTTAGTGTTCCTGCTCTCACTTGCGGCCGCCTTTCTTCCCTTGCGTCGGCCTTTTTTTCGTTTTGCTTTCCCTTGCCGTCGCCTTGCTTCCCGTGCTTCGCCTTTTTTCCCGTTCCTTCGTTCCCTTGCATCGCCTTTTCTCCGGTTTTGTGTCCCCCCTTTCTTTCCCTTTTGTCGCCTTTCTTTCCCATGCGTCACCCTTTCCTTCCCTTTGCGCCGGCCCCTTTTCTTCCCGTTTCCTGATTTCCACTTGCTTGCCTTTCTTCCCTTGGTCGCCTTTTTCCGGCTGCTGTCACTTCCACGCCTTTTCTTTCCGTTCTTGCTTTCCCATGGCGTACCGTTTCTTCCCTTGCGTGGGCCTTTCTTCTCTTACCTGGCTTTCCCCTTGCGGTCACCTTTCTTCCCTTGCGTCGCCCTTTATTCCCTTGCGTCAACCCTTTCTTCCCGTTTCGCTTTTCCCCTTGCATCACCTTTTCTCGCCTTGCGCGCCCTTTCTTCCCTTGCTCCCCGTTCTTCCCTTTGGTGGTCCCTTTTACCTTCCATCGCCCTTTCTTCCCTTTCCGCTTTCCCTTTCCGTCGCCTTTTTTTCCCTTCCGCCGCCCCCTTTCTTCCCGTTCCTGCTTTTCCCTTGCCGTCGCCTTTCTTCCCGTTTGGTATTTTCTTCCCGTTCCTGCCTTTCCCTTGCGTCGGTTTCTTCCCAGCCGTCTCCCTTTCTTCCCGTTTCCTGCTTTCCCTGCGTCACCTTTCTTCCCTTGCCTGCCTTCTTCCCGTTCCTGCTTTCCCTTGCGTCGCCTTCCTTCCCTTGCATCGCCTTTCTTCCCGTTCCTGCTTTCCCTTGCGTCGCCTTTCTTCCCTTGTGTCGCTTTATTTCCCATTCCAGCTTTCCCTTGCGTCGCCTTTCTTCGCTTTGTGTCGCCTTTCTTCCCGTTCCTGCTTTCCCTCGCATCACCTTTTCTCCCTTGCGTCGCCTTTCTTCCCTTGCGGTGCCTTTCTTCCCTTACGTCGTCCTTCTTACCTTCCGTCGCCTTTCTTCCCTTTCCAGCTTTCCCTTGCGTCGCCTTTTTTTCCCTTGGGCCGCCATTCTTCCCGTTCCTGCTTTCCCTTGCGTTGCCTTTCTTCCCTTGCGTCGCCTTTCTTCCCGTTCCTGCTTTCCCGGGCTTCGCCGTTCTTCTCATTCCCGCCTTCCCTTGCGTCGCCATTCTTCCCTTGCAACACCTTTCCTTGCCCTTGCGTTCGGCCTTTCTTCCCCTTCCATTCTTTCCCTTGCGTCGCCCTTTTCTTCCCTTCGTGCCTTTCTTTCCCGTTGCTTTCCCTTTAAAGCTTTCGCCTTCCTTCCCTTGCGTCGCCTTTCTTCCCGTTCCAGCTTTCACCTTGCCTTTTCCCCTGTTCTTTTTCCAATTTCCTGCTTTCCCAATTGGTACCGTTTCTTCCCTTGCGTGGCCTTTCTTACTGTTTCCGCTTTCCATGCTTGTATTTCTTCCCCTTGCGTTCCCCTTTCACCCGCTCCCCGCTTTCACTTGCTGCCTTTCTTCCCTTGCATCGCCTTTTTTTCCAAGTTCCTGGCTTTTCCTAGTGCCTTTTCTTCCCTTGCATCGCCCTTACTTCCCTTTGGTTCGCCTTACTTTTCCCTTGGTCGCTTTTTTCCCTTGGCATTGCCTTTCCTTTTCCGTTTTTTTTTCCCTTGCGCCGTTTTCTTCCCTTGGTCGCCTTTCTTTTTTCTTTGAGTCGCCTTTCTTGTGTTCCTGCCTTTCATTTCCCGGCATTTCTTCCCTTGCGCACCTTTTTTTTCCATTCTGTTTCCCTTGCGTCGCCTTGCTTCCCTTGTTCGCCTTTTTTCCCATTCCTTCGTTTCCCTTCATCGCCCTTTTTCTCTGTTGGTCGCCTTTTTTCCCTTATGTTCGCCCTTTCTTCCCTTGCGTCACCTTTCTTTCCCTTGCGCCGCCCTTTCTTCCCGTTCTGTTTCCCTGGCTTCGCCTTTCTTCTCATTTCCTGCTTTGCCTTGCGTCGCCATTCTTCCCTTTGCAACACCTTTCCTCCCTTGCCGGCCTTTCTTCCCCTTCCATCTTTCCCTTGCGTCCCTTTTTCCCTTGCGTAGCCCTTTCTTCCCGTTCCTGCTTTTCCCTTGCGTCGCCTTTTCCTTCCCTTGCGTCCGCCTTTCTTCCCTCTAGCTTTCCCTTGCTTTCGGGCTTTTTTCCAATTCCTGCTTTTTCCTTGGGTTCATTCTTGCTTCCCTTGCCGGCGCGTTCCCTTCCCGTTCCTTGCCTTTCCGTTAGTTCGCCTTTCTCCCTTGTGTCGCCTTTTTCCCTTGCGTCGCCTTTTCTTCCCCGTTCCAGCTTTCCCTTGCACACCTTTCTTTCCATTCCTGCTTTCCCATGCGTTTACCGGTTTCTTCCCTTGCTTGGCCTTTCTTCTGTTCCTGCTTTCCCATGCGTCGTCTTTCTTCCCTTGCGTCCCCTTTCACCCGCTCCCCGGTTTCCACTTGCACGCCTTTCTTCCCTTTGCATGCCTTTTTTCCCGTTCCTGCTTTCCCTGGTCGCCTTTCTTCCCTTTGCATCGCCCTTACTTCCCTTGCGTCGCCTTTATTCCCTTGCGACGCCTTTCTTTCTCTTGCGTGCCTTTCTTTCCCTTGCGTCGCCTTTTCTTCCCTTGCTTGCCTTTCTTCCCCATTTCCCTTTCCCTTGGCCGTCTTTCTTCCCTTGCGTCGCCTTTTTCTTTTCTTGAGTCGCCTTTTCTTTGTTCCTGCTTTCTTTCCGTCCGCCCTTTCTTCCCCTTGCGTCGCCTTTTCTTTTTCCTTCGCTTTCCCCTTCTTCCCTTCCTTTCTCGCTTGCTTTGCCTTCTTCTTCCCGTTCCTGCTTTCCCTCGCGTCGCCTTGTTCCCTTGCGTCCGCCTTTCTTCCCTTGCGTCGTTTCTTCCCTTGCCGTCTCCTTTCTTCCCTTTGCGTTTAGCCTTTCTTCCGTTCCTGCTTTCCCTTGCTTCACCCCCTTCTCGTTCCCTGCTTTCCCTTTGCGTCGCCTTTCCTCCGTTCCCTTGCTTTCCCTTGGTCAGCTTTTCTTCTCTTTCCGCTTTCCCGGCGTCGCCTTTTTCCTGTTCCTGCTTTCCCTTGGTCGCCCCTTGCTTCCCTTGTTCGCCCTTTCTTTCCCTTGCCTCGCCCTTTCCTTCCCTTGCGTCGTCTTTCTTACCGTTCCTGCTTTCCCTTGCATTGCCTTTTTCCCTTGCGCCGCCCTTCTTCCCCGCCTCCTGCTTTCCCTTGCGTCACCTTTCTTCTCGTTCCTGCTTTCCCTTGCGTCGGCCTTTCCTTCCGTTCCGCTTTTCCCTTGCGTCAGCTTTCTTTCCCTTGCTTCTTCCTTTTTCCCGTTCCCAACTTTTCCCTTGCACGCCTTTCTTTTTTGTGTCGCTTTTTCTTCTCGTTCCTTCCCGACCCTTGCCGTCTTCTTTCTGCCCGTTCCTACTTTCCCTTGCCTTCGACTTTTTTCCGTTGCGTCACCCTTGCTTTCTCGTTCCTGCTTTCCCTTGCGTCGCCTTTCTTCGCCCTTGCGTTAGGCCTTTCTTCCCCTTGCATCGCCTTTCTTTCGTTCCTCCTTTCCCTTTGCATGCCTTCCTTCCCGTTCCTTGTTTCCCTTGCTTCCACCCTTTCTTTCGTTCCTGCTTTCCCTTCCGAAGCCTTACTTTCCCGTTTTTGCCTTTCTCTTGCGTCACCCTTTTCTTTCCCTTGCATCGCCTTTATTCCTTGTGTCGCCTTCCTTCCCATTCCTGCTTTCCCTTGCCCGCCTTCTTCCCGGTGTCGGCTTTCTTACCGTTCCTTCCTTTTCCCTCGCGTCGCCTTACCTTCCCGTGCGTCGCCCATTCTTCCCGTTCCGCTTTTTACCCGTTGCGTTGCCCTTTCTTCCCTTGCGGTCGCCTTTATTACCCCTTTTGCGTTGCCTTTCTTCCCGTTCCTGCTTTCCCTTGCGTCCGCCTTGCTTCCCTTGCGTCGCCTTGCTTCCCTTGGCGTTCGCCTTTCTTTTTCCCTTGCGCCCCTTTTTCCCTTGCGGTCGCATTTCATTCCCATTTCCGCTTTTCCCTTGCGTTCCACCTTTCTTCCCTTGCGTCACCTTTCTTCCCTTGCGTTGCCTTTCTTCCCCGGTTCCTGCTTTCTCTTGGTCACCCTTTTTCCCTTGTTGTCGCCCAATTTTAACCCCTTCCTTCTTTCCCGGCGTACCTTTTCTTCCCTTGCGAAGCCTTTCTTACCTTCCTGCCCTCCCTTGCTACACGTTTTCTTCCCTTGTGTTCCTTTCCTTACCTTGTGTCGCCTTCATTTCATTCCTGCTTTCCCTTGCGTCGCCTTTCTTCCTTGCGTCGTCTTTTTACCTTTGCGTCGCCTTTCTTCCCCGTTCGTTGCTTCCCTTGCATCGCAATTTCTTCCCTTGGGTCGCCTTTCTTCCCGTTCTTGCTTTCCCTGGCGTCACCTTTCTTCTAATTCCTAGTTCCTACTTTCCCTTGCGTCGACTTTCTTTACGCGCGTCGCCTTTCTTCTCGTTTCCGCTTTCCCTTGCGTTGCCTTTCTTCTGTTTCCGGCTTTCCTTTCCGTCGCCCTTTACTTCACGTTTTTTTTCCTGGTTTCTCTTGCGACGCCTTTCTTCCCTTGATCGCCTTTCTTACCATTTGTCGCCCTTCATTCCCATTCCTGCTTTCCCTTGCGCCGCCTTTTCTTCCCTTGGTGGCTTTCTTACCCGTTCCGGGCTTTCCCTTGCGTCGCCCTTCCTTCCCGTGCGTCGCCTTCTTCCCTTTTCCTGTTTTTTACCGTTGCGTCGCCTTTCTTTCCCTTCCGTCGCCTTTTTCCCTTTCCTGCTTTTCCTTGTGTCGCCTTTCTTCCCTTGCGTCGCGTTATTTTCCCTTGCGTGCCTTTCTTCCCATTCCTGTTTCCCCTTGCGTCGCCTTTGTTCCCTTGTGTCGCCTTTTTCACTTGCCATCGCCCTTTCTTCCCTTTGCGTCGTCTTTCTTCCCATTCCTGCTTTCCCTTGCGGTCGCCTTTCTTTCCCTTTTGCGTCGCCTTTCTTCCCATTTCCTGTTTCCCTTGCGTCGCTTTTCACCTTATCGCCTTTTTCCCTTGCGTCGCCTTTTTTCCCCTTTCCTGCTTTTCCCTTGCGTCGCCTTTCTTCCCTTGCGTCGCCTTTCTTCCCATTTCCCGCTTTCTTTGCCTCCCTTTTCTAACCCTTGCGTCGCCCTTTTTACCATTCCTGTTTCCCTTGCGTCGCCTTTTCCTCCCTTGCGTCTCCTTTTCTTCCCTTGCGTAGCCTTTCTTTTGTTCCTGCTTTCCCTTGTGTCCCCACCTTCCCTTCTCGTCCTGCTTTCCCTTGCCGTCGGCCTTTCCTCCCGTTCCTGCTTTTCCCTTGCGTTCAGCTTTCCTTCTCGTTCCCCTGCTTTTTCCCGTGCGTCGCTTTTCTTCCTGTTCCTCTTTTCCCATGGTCGCCTTTCTTTCCTGTTCCTGCTTTCCCCTTGCGTGCCATTCTTTCCCTTGCGTCGCCTTTTTCCCCTTCCTTCTTTTCCCTTGCGTCGCCCTTTTTCTTACCCCTTCCGTCGCCTTTTTACCCTTCCTGCCTTTCCCTTGCGCGCCTATCTTCCCTTGCGTCGGCCTTCTTTTCCCGCTTCCTGCTTTCCCTTGCGTTCCACCTTTCTTCTCGTTTCCTGCTTTCCCTTGCCGTCGCCTTTTCCACCCCGTTCCTGCCCTTTCCCTTGGTTCAGCTTTCTTCCCAAGAATCCCTTTTTTCCCGTTTCCGGCTTTCCCTTACGTCGACCTTTCTTCCCTTGCGTTTCCTTTTCCTCCCGTTCCGGCTTTTTCCCTTGCCACGCCTTTTTTCCCGTTCCTGCTTTTCCTTGTATCCCTTTTTTACCCCTGCGCCGCCTTTCTTCCCTTGCATCGCCTTTTTTTCCCCTTCCTATTTCCCGTTTGCGTCGCCTTTTTCCCGGGTCGCCTTCCTTCCTGTGCGTCGCCTTTCTTCCCGTTCGTGCTTTCCCTTCCATTGCCTTTCTTCCCTTGCGTCACCTTTCCTCCCTTTCCTACTTTCCCTTGCGTCGCCTTGCTTCCCTTGCATCGCCTTTCTTCCCTTGCATCGCCTTTCTTCCCTTGCGCCGCCTTTCTTCCTGTTTCTGCTTTCCCTGGCTTCGTCTTTCTTCTCATTCCTGCTTTCCCTTGCGTCGCCTTTCTTCCCTTGCAACACCTTTCTTCCCTTGCGTCGTCTTTCTTACCTTGAGTCGTTTTTCTTCCCGTTCCTGCTTTTCCTTGCGTCGCCTTTCTTCCCTTGTGTCACTTTTTTTCCCATTCCAGCTTACTCTTGCGTCGCCTTTCTTCCTTGCCTTGCCTTCCTTTCCTTGCGTCGCCTTTCTTCCCTTGCGTCGCCTTTCTTCCCTTGCGTCGCCTTTCTTCCCGTTCCTGATTTCACTTGCGTTGCCTTTCTTCCCTTGCATCGCCATTCTTCCTTTCCTGCTTCACTTGCATCGCCTTTTACGTTCTGCTTCCCATGCGTGCGTTTCTCCCTTGCTTGCCTTCTTAGTGTTCCTGCCTTTCACATGCGCTCTTTCTTCCCTTGCGTCACCTTTTCCCCTCCGCTTTCACTTCATCGCCTTTCTTCACTTGCTCGCTTCTTCTCGTTCCTGCTTTCCCTTGCGACGCCTTTCTTCTCTTGGTCCCTCTTTCCCTTGCGTCGCCTTTCTTCCTATTCCATGCTTTCCCTTGCGGCCCCTTTTTCCCTTTCATCGCCTTTCTTCCCGTTCCTGCTATCCCTTGTGTCGCCTTTCCTCCCTTGCATCCCTTTCTTCCTCGCATTGTCTTTCTTCCAGTTCCTGCTTTCCCTTGCGTCTCCTTTCTTCCCTTGCCGCCTTCCTTTCTTTGCGTCGCCTTTCTTATGTTCCCCTGCTCTCACTTGCGCGCCTTTCTTTCCCTTGCGTCGCCCTTTCTTTCTTTTCTGC
This sequence comes from Lophura nycthemera, assembly GCA_021292215.1. Lineage (NCBI taxonomy): Eukaryota > Metazoa > Chordata > Aves > Galliformes > Phasianidae > Lophura > Lophura nycthemera. The sequence goes on from JADANK010000675.1 coordinate 18,592, forward strand.
TTTCCCCTGCGCGCCTTGCTTCCCTGCTTCGCCTTTTTTTTTTTTGTTTCCTTCTCCCTTGCATCGCCTTTTCTCCGTTTGTCGCCTTTCTTCCTTATTCGCCTTCTTCCCATGCGTCACCTTTCTTCCCTTCGCCGCCTTTCTTCCGTTTGGTTTCATTGCTTCTTTCTTTTTCCCTTGGACGCCTTTCCTTCCCGGTCTGCGCACTTCCATCGCCTTTCTTTTCCGTTCTTGCTTTCCCATGCGTACCGTTTCTTCCCTTTGCGTGGCCTTTCTTCTCTTACCGCTTTCCCTTGGTCACCTTTTCTTCCCTTGCGTCGCCTTTATTCCCGCGTCACCTTTCTCCCTTTCTCTTTCCCTTGCATCACCTTTTTCTCGCTTGCTCGCTTTTTCTTCCCCCTTGCTACAAACCGTTTCCCTTGCGTTCCCGTCCTTCTTACCTTTCCATCGCCTTTCTTCCCTTTCGGCTTTCCCTTCCCGCCTTTTTTTTTCCCTTCCCCCGCCTTTCTTCCCGTTCCTTGCTTTCCCTTGCGTCGCCTTTCTTCCCGTGCTAGCCCTTTTCTTCCCGTTCCTGCTTTCCCTTGCGTCGGCTTTCTTCCCTGCGTCTCCCCTTTTCTTCCTTCCCTCTTTCCCTACGTCACCTTTTTTCTTCCCTTGCATAGCCTTGCCCTTTTCCCGTTCTGCTTTCCCTGCGTCGCCTTCCTTTCCCTTGCAACGCCCTTTTCGTTCCCCGTTCCGCTTTCCCTGAGTCGCCTTTCTTCCCTTGGTCCCGTTTATTTCCCATTCCAGCTTTCCCTTGCGCGCCTTTCCTTCTTTGGTTTGTCCGCCTTTCTCCCGTTTCCTGCTTTCCCTCGCACACCTTTTTTTCCCCCTTGCGGCGCCTTTTTCTTCCCTTGCGGTGCCTTTCTTCCCACGTCGTCCTCACCTTTCCTGCCTTTCTTCCCTTTCCAGCTTCCCTTGCGTCGCCTTTTTTTTCCCTTGGCCGCCATTTTTCTTCCCCTTCCGCTTTCCCTTCGTTGCCTTTTCTTCCCTTGCGTCGCCTTTCTTCCCTTTCCGCTTTCCCGGGCTTCGCCGTTCTTCCATTCCCGCCTTCCCTGCGTCGCCATTCTCCCTTCAACACCTTTTCCCTGCCTTGCGTCGCCTTTTTCCCATTCCATCTTTCCCTTGCTCGCCTTTCTTCCCTTGCGTAGCCTTTTTTTTCCCGTTCCTGCTTTTCCCTGCTTCGCCTTCCTTCCCCTTTGCGTCGCTTTTCTTCCCGTTCCACTTTCACTTGCACACCTGTCTTTCCAATTCCGCTTCCCATGCCCCGTTTCTTCCCTTGCGTGGCCTTTCTTACGTTCCTGCTTCCCCATGCGTCGTTTCTTCCCTTTGCGTCACCCTTTCACAACCCGCTCCCGTTTCATTGCTCGCCTTTTCTCCCTTGCATCGCCTTTTTTTCCAGTTCCTCCTGTCCCTAGTCGCCTTTCTTCCCTTGCACGCCTTACTTCCCTTGCTCGCCTTACTTCCCTTGCGTCGCCTTTCCTTCCCTTGCATTGCCTTTCTTCCAGTTCCTGCTTCCCTTGCGCCGTCTTTCTTCCCTTGCGTCCGCCTTTCTTTTCTTGAGTCGCCTTTCTTAGTGTTCCTGCTTCATTTCCGTCACCTTCTTCCCTTCTCCCCCTTTCCCTTTTTTCCTCCTTCCTCTCCCCTCCCTCTTCCCTTTTTTTTCCCCTTCCCTTTCGTCCCTTCTTTTCCCTTTTTCTGGTGGCCTTTTCTTTCCCCATGTCGCCTTTTTTTCCCTTTCCTTCTTCCCCTTGCCCCGCCTTTCTCCCTTTTTTTCCCCGTCGCCTTTCTTCCCTTTTGTGGGGCCCCTTCTTCCCTTGAAACAAACCTTTCCCCCTTCCCTTTCCCCTTCCTCTTTCCCTTGCTCCCTTTCGTTCCCTTCTACCCTTTTTTCCTCCTCTTTCCCTCCGCCTTCCTTCCCTTGCGCCGCCTTTCTCCCGTTAAGGGTTTCCCGCTTTCGGCTTTTTTTCCAATTCCTGTTTTTTCCTTTGGGTCCTTCTTCCCTGGCACCTTTCCTTCCTGCTTCCCTATTCCCATTTCTTTCCTTGGTCGCCTTTCTTCCTTGGTGCCGTTCTTCCGTTCCGCCCTTTTTCCTTCCTCCCTTCTTTTTTCCTTCCCCTGCTTTCCCTCCCGGTTTTTTCCCTTCTGCCTTTTCTGTTCCTCTTGCTTCCCTTGCCCTTTCTTCCCTTCCGCCCTTTCCCCAAATCCCCCCTTTTCCTTGGTCGCCTTTTCCTTCCCTTTGCTCGCCTTTTTCCAGTTCCCGCTTTCCCGCTTTGCCCTTTCTTCCCTTCATGCTTTTCCCTTGCGCCCTTCTTCCCTTGGGCCCCTTCTTCTTTCTGCTTTCCCTTTGCGTCGCCTTTCTTCCCTTTTCCCTTTCCACCCCTTTTCCCCGCTTTCCCTTCCCCTTTCTTCCCTTGCTCGCCTTTTTTCCAGCGCCTTTCCCTTAGGTTCCGCTTTTCCTTTTCCCGGGTCGCCTTTCTTCCCGTGCGCGCCTTTTCCCGTTTCCCTTGCGCCCTTCCTTCTCGTGGCGTTGCCTTTCTTCCCTTCCCTGCTTTTCCCCCTGCTGCCTTCTTCCCTGGGCCTTTCTTCCCTTGCGCGCTTTCTTCCCTTCGTTCCCTTTCTTTTCGTACCCTTTCTTTAGTTTGTTCCCGGCCCATTTCCGTCCCTTTTCCCTTGCGCCCCTTTCCTCCCCTTCCTGCTTTTCCCTTGCGTGCCTTTCTTCTCGTTTCCCTTCCCCTGCTCCCGTTCTTTCCTTTCCCTTTTGCGTCGCCTTGCTTCCCTTTGGGGTGCCTTTCCCTTG
>JADANK010000676.1:0-30574 GCA_021292215.1 Lophura nycthemera
GGGGGGTTGATTTCACCATTGGGGGTTAAATCTCACTGTGGCACGGGAGCGCTGTGACCGTCATTGTTTCCATTGGGGAGGCTGCAGTTCCCATTGTGGCCACTGGGGGGCGCTGTGATTAATTATTGTCACCATCGGGGGGTGTAATTCTCACTGTGGCCACTGGGGAGCGCTGTGACGTCATTGTTTCCATTATAGGGGATGTAATTCCCGTTGTGGCCACTGGGGGGCGCTGTGATTATTATTGTCATTATTGGAGAGGCTGCATTTCCCATTGTGGCCACTGGGGGGCGCTGTGATTAATTATTGTCACCATTGGGGGATGTAATTCTCACTGTGGCCACTGGGGAGCGCTGTGATGTCATTGTTTCCATTATAGGGGATGTAATTCCCGTTGTGGCCACTGGGGGGCGCTGTAATTAATTATTGTCACCATCGGGGGGTGTAATTCTCACTGTGGCCACTGGGAGGCGCTGTGACCATCATTGTTTCCATTATGATGGGGTGTAATTTCTATTGTGGCCACTGTGGGGCGCTGTAATTAATTATCGCCACTTTTGGGGGGGGTTGCAATTCTCATTGCCACCACTGGGGGGCGCTGTGACCGTCGTTGTTTCCATTATGGGGGTTGTAATTCCTATTGTGGCCACTGGGGGGCGCTGTAATTAACTATTGTCACCATTGGGAGATGTAATTCTTATTCCAGCCACTGGGGGGCGCTGTGATTAATTATCGCCACTTTTGAGGGGCTGCAATTCTCATTGTCACCACTGGGGGGCGCTGTGACGTCATTGTTTCCATTGTGGAGGCTGTAATTCCTATTGTGGCCACTGGGGGGCGCTGTGACCGTCATTGTTTCCATTATAGGGGATGTAATTCCCGTTGTGGCCACTGGGGGGCGCTGCAATTAATTATTGTCACCATCGGGGGGTGTAATTCTCACTGTGGCCACTGTAGGGCGCTGTGATTATTATTGTCATTATTGGGGGGAAGCAGTTCCCATTTTGGCCACTCGGGGGCGCTGTGACCGTCACTGTTTCCATTATGGAGGTGTAATTCCTATTGTGGCCACTGGGGGGCGCTGCAATTAATTATTGTCACCATCGGGGGGTGTAATTCTCACTGTGGCCACTGGGGGGCGCTGTGATTATTATTGTCACTATTGGGGGGGGTGCAGTTCCCATTTTGGACACTGGGGGGCGCTGTGATAATTATTGTCACTATTGGGGGGGTGCAGTTCCCATTGTGGCCACTGGGGGGCGCTGTGACCGTCATTGTTTCCATTATGGGGGGTGTAATTCCCATTCCAGCCACTGGAGGGCGCTGTGACCGTCATTGTTTCCATTGGAGAGGCTGCAGTTCCCATTGTGGCCACTGGGGGGCGCTGTAATTGATTATTGTCACCATTGGGGGGATGCAGTTCCCATTTTGGCCACTGGGGGGCGCTGTGACTGTCCTGTTTTCCATTTGGGGCTGTAATTAAATTCCAGCCCGGAGGGCGCTTGTGTTAATTATGTCACCATTGGGGGGTGTAATTCTCACTTGGCCACGGGGGGCGCGTGATTAATTATTGTCACCCTGGGGAGTTTTTCTATTCCAGCCCTCGGGGGCGCTGTGATTAATTATCGCCACTTTTGGGGGGCTGCAATTCTCATTGTCACCACTGGGGGGCGCTGTGACGTCATTGTTTCCATTGTGGAGGCTGTAATTCCTATTGTAGCCACTGTGGGGCGCTGTGACCGTCATTGTTTCCATTAGGGGGGTGAATTCCCGTTGTGGCCATGGGGGGCGCGAATTAATTATTGTCACCCGGGGGGTGTTTAACTCACTGTGGCCACTGTGGGGGCTGTATTATTATTGTCATTATTGGGGGGATGCAGTTCCCATTTTGGCCACTGGAGGGCGCTGTGACCGATTGTTCCATTAGGGGGTTGTAATTTCCCGTTGTGGCCACTGCGGGGCGCTGTGATTAATTATTGTCACCATTGGGGGGTGTAATTTACGTGGCCACTGGGGGCGCTGTGACCATAATTGTTTCCATTATGATGGAGTGTAATTTCTATTGTGGCCACTGGGGGGCGCTGTAATTAATTATCGCCACTTTTGGGGGCTGCAATTCTCATTGTCACCACTGGGGGGCGCTGTGACCGCCATTGTTTCCATTATGGGGGGGTGTAATTCCCGTTGTGGCCACTGGTGGGCGCTGTGACCGTCATTGTTTCCATTGGAGAGACTGCAGTTCCCATTGTGGCCACTGGGGGGCACTGTAATTAATTGTCATTATTGGGGGGATGCAGTTCCCATTGTGGCCATTGGGGGGCGCTGTGACCGTCATTGTTTTCATTATGGAGGCTGTAATTCCCATTCCAGCCACTGGAGAGCGCTGTGATTAATTATTGTCACCATTGGGGGATGCAGTTCTCATTGCCACCACTGGGGGACGCTGTGACCATCATTGTTTCCATTATGGGGGGGTTGTAATTCCCGTTTTGGCCACTGGGGGGCGCTGTTGCCATTGCCACCATATACATGAATGCAATTCCTATTGTGGCCACCGGGGGGCGCTGTAATTAATTATCGCCACTTTTGGGGGCTGCAATTCTCATTGTCACCACTGGGGGGCGCTGTGACCTTCATTGTTTCCATTATGGAGGCTGTAATTCCTATTGTGGCCACTGGGGGGCGCTGTGACCGTCATTGTTTCCATTATAGGGGCTGTAATTCCCGTTGTGGCCACTGGGGGGCGCTGCAATTAATTATTGTCACCATCGGGGGGTGTAATTCTCACTGTGGCCACTGGGGGCGCTGTGATAATTATTGTCATTATTGGGGGGAAGCAGTTCCCATTTTGGCCACTCGGGGGCGCTGTGACCGTCATTGTTTCCATTATGGGGGGGTGTAATTCCCGTTGTGGCCACTGGGGGGCGCTGTAATTAATTATCGCCACTTTTGGGGGCTGCAATTCTCATTGTCACCACTGGGGGGCGCTGTGACCGTCATTGTTTCCATTATGGAGGCTGTAATTCCCATTCCAGCCACTGGAGGGTGCTGTGATTATTATTGTCACCATTGGGGGTGTAATTCCCGTTGTGGCCACTGGGGGGCGCTGCGATTATTTCTGTCCCCATTGGGGGCCATTGTGGCGGTCAAGAATGGGAAGAGCCTTCATCGTCATTGGAGGACTCATCTTCATCATCATCGTCGTCATCTTTATAGGGGGGGGGGCAACGTCGGCGTGGCCCCCGGGGGGGCGGGAGGGAGGGGGGGCTGTGGTTCTCGTTGTCACCGCTGGGGGGCGCTGTGACTGGAGGACTTCATCATCGGTGTTGGAGGACTCGCCATCATCATCGTCAGCATTGGGGGGAGGGGAATCCTCGTTGTTGGTCCTCCAAAGGGACGTTGATGTCACCGTGGTCCTCCAAAGGGACGTTGTTGGTCCTCCAAAGGGACGTTGATGGTCCTCCAAAGGGACGTAGATGTCACCGTGGTCCTCCAGAGGACATTGTTGGTCCTCCAAGGGGCCGTTGATGTCACCGTGGTCCTCCAGAGGGACACTGTTGGTCCTCCAAAGGGAAACGGGTGTCACTGTCACCTATGGGTGTCACTGTGGTTCTCCAAGAGGACATTGTTGGTCCTCCAAAGGGAGGTAGATGTCACCGTGGTCCTCCAAAGGGAAATGGGTGTCACTGTCACCTATGGGTGTCACTTTGGTCCTCCAAAGGGATATTGTTGGTCCTCCAAAGGGACGTAGATGTCACCGTGGTCCTCCAAAGGGAAATGGGTGTTACTGTCACCTATGGGTGTCACTTTGGTCCTCCAAAGGGACATAGATGTCACCACCATCCTTCAAAGGGACATTGTTGGTCCTCCAAAGGGACATAGATGTCATTATGGTCCTCGAAAGGGACATTGTTGGTCCTCCAAAGGGACATAGATGTCATTATGGTCCTCCAAAGGGACGTTGTTGGGTGTCACTGTGGTCCTCCAAAGGGAAATTGGTGTCACTGTCACCTATGGGTGTCACTGTGGTCCTCCAAAGGGATACTGTTGGTCCTCCAAAGGGACATAGATGTCATCTCGGTCCTCCAAAGGGGCATTGTTGGTCCTCCAAAGGTACATTGATGTCACTGTGGTCCTCCAAAGGGACATAGATGTCATTATGGTCCTCCAAGGGGACATTGTTGGTCCTCCAAAGGGACATTGATGTCACCATGGTCCTCCAAGGGGACATTGTTGGGTGTCACTGTGGTCCTCCAAAGGGAAATTGGTGTCACTATCACCTATGGGTGTCACTTTGGTCCTCCAAGGGGACATTGTTGGTCCTCCAAAGGTACATAGATGTCATCTTGGTCCTCCAAAGGAACATTGTTGGTCCTCCAAAGGGACATTGATGTCACCACGGTCCTCCAAAGGGACATCGTTGGTCCTCCAAAGGGACATAGATGTCATTATGGTCCTCCAAGGCGACATCGTTGGTCCTCCAAAGGTACATAGATGTCATTATGGTCCTCGAAAGGGACATCGTTGGTCCTCCAAAGGGACATAGATGTCATTATGGTCCTCCAAAGGGACGTTGTTGGGTGTCACCGTGGTCCTCCAAAGACCCCCCGCCCCCCAGTAAAGATCTGAACGTTTGCTGTGCTCCTCAGCTCCTCCTCTGGGGAAATTTGGGGGAAATTCGGTGTTTTTCGGGGGCTCCACCCCACAGATTTGGGGTTCAGACCCCACAGATTTGGGGATTACACCCCATAGATCTGAAGGTTCTCCCCACACATTTGGTGTTCAGAACCCACACATTTGGGGGTTCAGGTCCCATAGATTTGGGGGTTCTCCCCCCACATTTGGGGGCTCAGACTCCATAGATTTGGGGTTCAGACCCCATAGATTTGGGGGTTCAGACCCCATAGATTTGGGATTCAGACCCCATAGGTCTGGCTTTCATTCCCCCACATTTGGGGACTCAGACCCCATAGATTTGAGGTTTCCTCCCCCCACATTTGGTGTCCAGAACCCACAGATTTGGGGGTTCAGACCCCACCGATTTGGGATTTCTCCCCCTCCATATGGAGGTTCAGATCCCACACATTTGGGATTCAGACCCCATAGATTTGGAGGTTCCGACCCCATAGATTTAGGAGTTCATAGCCACGCATTTGGGGATTCAGACCCCATAGATTTGGGGTTTGTGCCCTATAGATTTGGGGATTCTCCCCCCACATCTGGGGGCTCAGATCCCATAGACTGGCATTAATTCCTCCACATTTGGGGGCTCAGACCCCATAGATTTGGGGGCTCGGACCCCATAGATTTTGCATTATTTGCTCCACATATGGGGACTCAGACCCCATAGATTTGGGGGTTCAGACCCCATAGATTTGGGGATTCTCCCCCCACATATGGGGACTCAGACCCCATAGATTCGGGGTTTCCCCCCCCACTTTTGGTGTCCAGACCCCATAGATTTGGGGGTTCATAGCCACGCATTTGGGGGTTCAGACCCCACAGATTTGGGGTTCAGACCCCATAGATCTGGCTTTCCTTCCCCCACATTTTGGGGACCTCAGAACCCCATGAGTGGGGTTCGGTGCCCCATAGATCTGGAGAGTCCGCTCCCCATAACAATTTTTGGGGCTCAGCCCCATAGATTTTGGGGTTCAGACCCCATAGATCTGGCATGCATTCCCCCATATTTGGGGGCTCAGACCCCATAGATTTTGGGGTTCAGACCCCATAGATCTGGCATTCATTCCCCCACATCTGGGAACTCAGACCCCATAGATTTGGGGATCCTCCCCCCACGTTTGAGGACTCAGACCCCATAGATTTTGGGGTTCAGACCCCATAGATTTTAGGTTTGTGCCCCATAGATTTGGGGTTCCTGCCCCATAGATTTGGGGATTCTCCCCCCACATTTGGGGGCTCAGACCGCATAGATTTGGGGGTTCGGACCCCATAGATTTTGGGGTTCGTGCCCCATAGATCTGAGGATTCTCTCCCCACATTTTGGGGCTCAGACCCCATAGATTTGGGGTTCAGACCCCATAGATCTAGCATGCATTCCCCCATATTTGGGGGCTCAGACCCCATAGATTTTGGGGTTCAGACCCCATAGATCTGGCATTCATTCCCCCACATTTGGGAACTCAGACCCCATAGATTTGGGGATTCAGACCCCATAGATTTGGGGATCCTCCCCCCACATTTGAGGACTCAGACCCCATAGATTTTGGGGCTCAGACCCCATAGATTTTGCATTATTTGCTCCACAAATGGGGACTCAGACCCCATAGATTTGGGGGTTCAGACCCCATAGATTTGGGGATCCTCCCCCACATTTGGGGGCTCAGACCCCATAGATTCGGGGTTCCCCCCACCCACTTTTGGTGTCCAGACCCCATCGATTTGGGGCTCAGACCCCATAGTTTTGGGGGTTCAGATCCCATAGATTTGGGGTTCAGACCCCATAGATCTGGCATTCATTCCCCCACATTTGGGAACTCAGACCCCATAGATTTGGGGATTCAGACCCCATAGATTTGGGGATTCTCCCCCCACATTTGGGGGCTCAGACCCCATAGATTTGGGGGTTCGGACCCCATAGATTTGGGGTTCCTGCCCCATAGATTTGGGGATTCTCCCCCCACATTTGGGGGCTCAGACCCCATAGATTCGGGGTTTCCCCCCCCACTTTTAGTGTCCAGACCCCATCGATTTGGGGCTCAGACCCCATAGTTTTGGGGGTTCAGATCCCATAGATGTGGGGATTTTCCCCCCACACTTGAGGACTCAGACCCCATAGATTTTGGGGTTCAGACCCCATAGATTTGGGGTTCCTGCCCCATAGATTTGGGGATTCTCCCCCCACATATGGGGACTCAGACCCCATAGATTCGGGGTTTCCCCCCCCACTTTTGGTGTCCAGACCCCATAGATTTGTGGATTCAGACCCCATAGATTTGGGGGTTCAGATCCCATAGATGTGGGGATTTTCCCCCCACACTCGAGGACTCAGACCCCATAGATTTTGGGGTTCAGACCCCATAGATTTTAGGTTTGTGCCCCATAGATTTGGGGATTCTCCCCCCACATTTGGGGACTCAGACCCCATAGATTTGGGGTTCCTGCCCCATAGATTTGGGGTTTCTCCCCCCACATATGGGGGCTCAGACCCCATGGATTTGGGGTTCAGACCCCATAGATTTGGGGGTTCGTGCCCCATAGATTTGGGGATTCTCCCCCCACATTTGGGGACTCAGACCCCATAGATTCGGGGTTTCCCCCCCCACTTTTGGTGTCCAGACCCCATAGATTTGAGGGTTCAGACCCCATAGATTTGGGGGTTCAGACCCCATAGATTTGGGGATTCTCCCCCCACATATGGGGACTCAGACCCCATAGATTTGGGGATTCTCCCCCCCCATTTGGGGGCTCAGACCCCATAGATTTGGGGGTTGGGACCCCACTTTTGGTGTCCAGACCCCATAGATTTGGGGGCACAGACCCCATAGATTTGGGAGTCCAGCCCCCCCCCCCCACACACATTTTGGGGTCCCCACCCCCCCCATTTAGGGCCCTTCCCCCCATCCCCCCCCCGATGCCCCACCCCCTCCACGCTGTCCCCGTCCCTTTGACCCCAAACTTCGACCTTTGTCCCCAACCCCCCCCTCCCCCCCTCCCCACCCCCCCAAAACGCCCACTATGGGGCAAAGTCCTTATTTGGGGTTTGGGGGGGGGGGGAAGGGAAGAACCCCGATGTCCCCAGTGCCCCTCATTTGGGCCCCGATTGCCCCAATTGTCCCCAGAGCCCCCCTTTTTTGACCACCAATTTCCCCCATTGCCGTGCACCCCTGGTCCCCGTCGGCCCCCCATTGCCCCCATTGTCCCCCTTACCCCCATCGTCCCCACTGCCCCCATTGTCCCCATTGACCCTCTTACCCCCACTGCCCCCCACTCTGCCCCCATCGTCGTCCCCCCCCCGTTGGTTGCCCCCCCATTGCCCCCCATGCCCCCATTGCCCCCCCTTGCCCCCCATCGTTCGCCCCCCATTGCTTCCATTGCCCGCATTGTCCCCAATGTTGCCATGCCGCCCTCCCACTAGCCCCCCGTGTCCCCCCATTGCCCCCCCATTGACTCCCATTGACCCCATTGACCCCAACCCCCATCACCGTGTGCCCCATTGACCCCACTGACCCCATTGACCCCACCCCCCCCCCCCCCCATTGTCCCCCCCATTGTCCCCCAACATGCCGCCCCATTGTCCCCCATTGCCCCCATTCCCCCCATTATCCCCATTGCCCCCCTTTGTCCCCCCCAGTTATCCCTATTACCTCCCTTCCCGCCCTTCCGCCCCACTGACCCCATTGCCCCCCCCCAAGTTCTCCCCATTGATCCCCACTGCCCCCATTGCCCCCCATTGCCCCCCCATCGCCCCCCATTTTCCCCAAAGCCCGCACCGTCCCCCATTGTCCCCCATTGCCCCCACTTGCCCCCCCATTGGGGTTGGTTGTCCTCCATGGCCCCCAATTGCCCCCCAGTTGCCCAACCAATTGGCCCCCATTCCCCCTTAGCCCCCCCTTTGCCCCCACTGTCCCCCATTGCCCCCCCATTGCCAACCCATTATTCCCCATTGCCCCCCATTTTCCCCCCATTGCCCCCATTGTCCCCATTGACCCCATTGCCCCCACTGCCCCCATTGCCCCCCATTGCCCCCCGTTAGCCCCATTGATGCCCTTGACCCCATTGCCCCCCATTGCCCCCCATTCCCCCTTTGCCCCCCATTGCCCCCATTGCACCCCATGGTGCCCCCCAGCTCCCCCATAGCCCCCCCCCCCACTGTCCCCAAATACCCCATTGCCCCACATTGCCCCCATTGAACCCCCCATGGTCCCCCCACTGTCCCCCATTGCCCCCCATTGTCCCACATTCTTCCCCCCCATTGTCCCCAAAGCCTACCCCCACGTCGCCCCCATTGTCCCCCTGGCCCCACTGCCCCCCCACTTGCCCCCCATTAGCCCCCAGGTTGCCCCCCCCATGGGCCCACATTCTCCGGCAGTGCCCCCCCATTGTCGCCCAAAGCTCGTCCCATTGCCTCCCCATTGCCCCCCATTATCCCATTGCCACCCAAATCCCCCCGTTGGCCCCCCATTACCAACCCCATTGGTCCCCCAGGTGCCCCCCCATTGTCCCCATTGACCCCATTGCCCCCACTGCCCCCATTGCCCCCCATTGACCCCCCCCATTGTCCCCATTGTCACCCCCTCCCATTGTACCCCCATTGGTCCCCCAATAGCACGTAAGCCGCCCGGCAGAGATTTTCTACCCGCAGCCCATTGCCCCCCATTGCCGCCCACATTACCCCCCATGCCACCATTGTACCCCCATTGTCCCCCATTGTCCCCCAGTGTTTCCCCATTGTCCCCCATTGCCCCCCATTTGTCCCCATTGCCCCGCCTTGCCCCCCATCATCCTTACCCTTTCCCCCATGGCCCCCCGTGGCCCCATTGACCCCCAGTGTCCCCATTGCCCCCACTGCCCCCATTGCCCCCCATTGCCCCCCGTTAGCCCCATTGATGCCCTTGACCCCATTGCCCCCCATTGCCCCCCGTTAGCCCCATTGATGCCCTTGACCCCATTGCCCCCCATTGCCCCCCGTTAGCCCCATTGATGCCCTTGACCCCATTGCCCCCCATTGCCCCCCGTTAGCCCCATTGATGCCCTTGACCCCATTGCCCCCCATTGCCCCCCGTTAGCCCCATTGATGCCCTTGACCCCATTGCCCCCCCATTGACTCATGTTGACCCCATTGACCTTCGTTGACCCCCCCATTGCCCCCCCATCGCCCCCATTGTCCCCAAAGCACCGGCCCAAACTGTTCCCCCAATTGTCCCCCATGGCCCCCCCATTGGCCCTCAATTGCCCCCCATTGGCCCCCCAGTGTCCCCCACGGTCCCCCATGCCCCATGTCATGCGATCTCAGCCCCATTCTGCCCCCCCACTGCCGCACCCCACTGCTCACTGCCGACCCCATTGCCCCCCATTGCCCCCCATTGCCCCCCCATTTGTCCCCAATGCCGCCCCATTGCCCCCGCCATTAGGCCCCCCCATGTGTCCCCGATTGCCCCCCATTGCCCCCAATTGCCCCCCATTGTCCCCCATTGCCCCCATTGCCACCCAATTGCCCCCCATTGCGCCCCGCATTGCCCCCATTGCCCCGACATATCCCCCCATTGTTCCCCAAGGGTTCGCCCCAATTGGCCCCCATTGGTCCCCCATTGCCCCAAATTCCCCCCATTGCCCCCCATTGCGTCCCCCATTGCCGACCCCATTGTGCCCCATTGTCCCCCATTGCCCCCCACTCCTGCCAGCACATTTGCCCCCTCATTGCCCCCATTGACCCCCATTATCCCCATTTGCCCCCCCAGTGTCCCCATTGCCGGGGCGCCGCCTTGTCCCCAGCTGCTGTCCCCATTGTCCCCATTGACCCCATTGCCCCCACTGCCCCCATTGCCCCCCATTGCCCCCCCATTGCCGGCCCCATGAACCCCATTTGCCCCCATTTGTCCCCCCCCATATGACCCCACGAGGTTGCCCATTGCCGCCCCATTGTCCCCAAAGTCCAACCATGTTGCCACCCCATTGGGCCCCCCTTGCCGAGGACCCCATTCCAACCCCATTGTCCCCACTGTCCCCCAATTGTCCCCCATTGTCCCACCCGATTGCCGCCCATTGCCCCCACCACTGCCACCCATTTGCCGGACCATTGCCCCACCATTGCCTAGGTGTAAGGAACCCTATTGTCCCGCGCGATTGTCCTGCCATTGCCCCCCGACCAAGTTACACGCACTCTGCACCCCATTGCCCCCCAGGCCACCCCATTGTCCCCAAGAAGCCCCCCCACTGGCCGCCCAATTTGTCCCCCATATGACCCCGCAATGTCCCCCCATTGCCCCCCCCATAGGTCGGACCTTTGCACCACCCCCCCCTCTCCAGGCTCCGCCCCTCCCACCCCCCCTCCCCCGCCAGAATATGTAAAGGGCCGAGGAAGAGCGGACCCTATATGGGGGAAGCAAGGAGAGGTGAGGGGACATTGGGGTCACCGGGGGGGGGGGGTTGGGGACATTGGAGACAAGTAGGGGATTGGGGACACTGGGGACATACACTGGGGACACTGGGGACACAGGGATGGGGACGGGGGGGGGGACATTGGGGACATGGGGGGCATTGGGGACATCGGGGGTGCTGGGGGTACTGGGGACACCAGGGGCATTGGGGACATCGTGGGTGCTGGGGGCACTGGGGACACCAGGGAGCAATGGGGACACTGGGGGGGGACAAGTGACACTGGGGGGGACAAGGGACACAGTGGGGGGGACACAAGGGACACCAAAGGCGGGGGGGGAGGGGGGGACATGGGGACACTGGGGGGGGACATGGGGGGATATGGGGAAAATGGGGGACATTGGGGGGGACATGGGGGACACACAAGAGGTGGGGGGGGATATGGGGGACACGGGATGTCCGGGACACGGGGGAAGTGGGGACATTGGGGACGCTTTTGGGGACAGATTGGGGACAATTTGGGGACATCGGGGACACTGGGGACATTGGGGGGGACATTGAGGGGATATGGGGGGAAGGGGGGGAGGTTGGGAGGACATTGGGGTCCGTGGGGGGGAGGGGGGGGGACATTTGGGGACATTGGGGACATTTGGGGACATGGGGGACATTGGGGGGATTTGGGACATTGGGGACATGGGGGGGTACGTGAGGGGTCATTTGGGACACGGGGGGGATGTTTGGGACATGGGGGGGACATTGGGGGATATAGGGGGGGAGGGAGGGAGGATGTAGGGGACATGGGGGTCAATGGAGGACAACGGTGGGGGGGCCTTGGTGGATATGGGGACAAGGAGGGACATTGGGGGGTTTGGGGACATTTGGGGCCCATGGGGACAATGGGGGACACTGGGGGGGGGACATGGGGGTTATGGGGTCAATGGGGGACATTGGGGGGGGACATTGGGGAATGGGGACAATGGGGACATGGGGGGGGACATGGGGTGGGGACAATGGGGACACTGGGATTGGGGACATGGGGATATGGGATCATGGGGGACTTGGGGGGGGTGGGGACGTTGGGGTCTATGGGGACAAAGGGGGGGACACTGGGGGGGAGACATTGGGGGTTATGGGGTCAATGGGGGACATTGGGGGGGGGCATCGGGGGATATGGGGACAATGGGGGACACTGGGGGGGGTGGGGACATTTGGGGTCAATGAGGACAATGGGGGACACTGTGGGGGGGATATTGGGGTCTATGGCGTCAATGGGGACCCATTTGGGACAATGGGGGCTTTGGGATCAATGGGGGCATTGGGGACAATGGGGACATTGGGGTCAATGGGACACATTTGGGATCAATGGGGGCTTTGGGGTCAATGGGGACACATTTGGGACGATGGGGACAATGGGGACATTGGGGTCAATGGGGTCATTGGGATCTATGGAGTCTATGGGGACAATGGGGGCATTAGGAGTCAATGGGATCAATGAGGACACATTTGGGATAATGGGGACAATGGGGACATTGGGGTCAGCGGGGGCTTTGGGGTCAATGGAGTCAATGGGGACACATTTGGGTGAATGGGGACAATGGGGTCTATGGGGTCAATGGGGACATTGGGGTCTATGGGGGACTGGGGTCAATGGGAGCTTGGGGCAGGGGCTTTGGGGGCATGGGGACACATCTGGGGATGAGGGGACATGGGGACATTGGGTCAAGGGGCTTGGGGACAATGGGTGATAATGGGGACAATGGGGATGTTGTGGGGACATTGGGGTCAATGGGGTCAATGGGGACACATTTGGGATATTGGGGAGAATGGGGACATTGGGGTCTATGGGACACATTTGGGACAATGGGGGCATTGGGGTCAATGGGGACACATTTGGGACAATGGGGGCTTTAGAGTCAATGGGGTCAATGGGGACACATTTGGGACGATGGGGACAATGGGGACATTAGGGTCTATGGGGTCAATGGGGTCTATGGGGACAATGGGGGAATTGGGGTCAATGGGGTCCCATTTGGGTCAATGGGGGCTTTTGTGTCGATGGGGTCAATGGGGACACATTTGGGACGATGGGGACAATGGGGACATTGGGGTCTATGGGGTCAGTGGGGTCTATGGGGTCAATGGGGACATTGAGGGTCAATGCGGGCGCTGCAGTAACGCGGTTCCGCCGCCAGGTGGCGCTATGCTGTTGGTGACGTTGGTGGCGGCCGCGGCGCTGCTGGGGGGTGAGTGACCTCCAATGGGGGGGGGGGGGGGGGGGGGGGTCCTCCCATTGGGGTCTATGGGATCCCCGATTGGGGTCTATGGGGTCTCCATTGGGGTCTATGGGGTCTGCAATGGAATCTATGGGGCTGGGATCCCCATTGAGGTCTATGGGGTCTCCATTGGGGTCTATGGGGCTGGGGTCTCCATTGCGTTCTATGGGATCCGTGATTGGGGTCTATGGGGTCTCCCATTGGGGTCTATGGGGTCTCCATTGGGGTCTATGGGGTCTGCAATGGAATCTATGGGGCTGGGGTCCCCACCGAGGTCTATGGAGTCTCCATTGGGTTCTATGGGGTCCCACACTGAGATCTATAAGGCTGGGGTCTCCATTGGGGTCTATGGGATTTCCATTGGGGTCTATGGGGTCCCACACTGAGATCTATGGGGCTGGAGTCTCCATTGGGGTCTATGGGGTCTGCAATGGAATCTATGGGGCTGGGGTCCCCACTGAGGTCTATGGAGTCTCCATTGGGGTCTATGGGGTCCCACACTGAGATCTACGGGGCTGGGGTCTCCACTGGGGTCTATGGGGTCTCCATTGGGGTCTATGGGGTTCCCCATTGGGGTCTCTGGGGTCTCCATTGGGGTCTATAGGGTCCCACACTGAGATCTATGGGGCTGGGGTCACCATTGGGGTCTATGGGGTCTGCATTGGAATCTATGGGGCTGGGGTCCCCACTGAGGTCTATGGAGTCTCCATTGGGGTCTATGGGGTCCCACACTGAGATGTATGGGGCTGGGGTCTCCATTGGGGTCTCTGGGGTCTGCATTGGGGTCTATAGGGTCCCACACTGAGATCTATGGGGCTGGGGTCTCCATTGAGGTCTATGGGGTTTCTTTTGGGGTCACTGGGGTCTCCATTGGGGTCTATGGGGTCTCACACAGTGATCTATGGGGCTGGGGTCTCCATTGGGTTCTATGGGGTTTCCATTGGGGTCTTTGGGGTCCCACACTGAGATCTATGGGTCTATGGGGTCTCCATTGAGGTCTATGGGGTTTCCTTTGGGGTCTTTGGGGTCTCCACTGGGGTCTATGGGGTCTCCATTGGGGTCTATGGGGTTTCCATTGGGATCTATGGGGTCCCACACTGAGATGTATGGGGCTGGGGTCTCCATTGGGGTCTATGGGGTCCCAACACTGAGATGTATGGGGCTGGGGTCTCCATTGGGGTCTATGGGGTCTCACACAGTGATCTATGGGGCTGGGGTCTCCATTGGGGTCTATGGGGTTTCCATTGGGGTCTTTGGGGTCCCACACTGAGATCTATGAGTCTACGGGGTCTCCATTGGGGTCTATGGGATTTCCATTGGGGTCTATGGGGTCTCCATTGAGCTCTATGGGTCTAGGGTCCCCCATTGGGGTCTCTGGGGTCTCCATTGGGATCTATGGGGTCCCTCACTGGTGTCTATGGGGCTGGGGTCTCCACTGGGGTCTATGGGGTCCTATAGGGTCCCTCACTGTGGTCTATGGAGTCCCCCATAGCAATCTATGGGGCGGGGGCTCCCATTGGGATCTCTTTGCCCCCCCGCTGACCCCCAAACCGACTCCCTCAGCGTCTGGGGCTGAGACCCCCAACTCGGAGGAGCCCCCGGCCCCATTAACGCTGTGGGGTCGGGTGGAGGAAGCGGCGAAGAACTTCAGCGACCGGCTGTGGGGCAGCGATGTGGGGCAGGCAGTGCAGTGAGTGCGGGACCACGTGGGGGGCGACGGCCACGCCCCCTGCCTTTGACCACGCCCCCCCTTATCTGGCCCCGCCCCCTGCTGACCACGCCCACCCCGGCAATGTATTCCCCTGGCCACGCCCCCTCCCTCTGGCCACGCCCCCGGCAACGCAACCTCTGGCCACGCCCTCTGCTTTGACCACGCCCCCTTCCTTTGGCCACGCCCCCTCCGTCTGACCACGCCCCCGGCAACGCAACCTCTGGCCACGCCCCCTGCCCTTGGCCACGCCCCCTCCATCTGGTCACGCCCCCTTCTCCTTCTGACCACGCCCCTCCGGCAACGCACCATCTGGCCACGCCCCCTGCTTAGACCACGCCCCCACCCTCTGCCGCCACGCCCCCCAATGGCAACACATCGTCTGGCCACAGCCCCTCCCCTTCTGACCCCGCCCCTGCCGGCAATGCAACCGCTGGCCACGCCCCCTGCCTTTGACCACGCCCCCTCCATCTGGCCGCGCCCCCCCTCCTTCTGACCACGCCCACCCCGCATTGCGCCCCCTGGCCACGCCCCCTACCTTTGACCACGCCCCCCTGCTTTTGACCACGCCCCCTCCTGCTGACACCCCCCCATTGGCAACAACACCCTGTGGCCAGCCCCCCCGTCTCTGACACGCCCCATCTTTCTGTGCCACGCCACCCTCTGACCAACACCCCCCCTGCAAAGCACATCTGGCCACGCCCCCTGCTTAGACGCCCTCAGCTCCCTCTCATTGGCTCCGCCCCCTCCCATTAGCCACGCCCCCTCTCCCTAAACCCTCATCCTATAGGCCCCGCCCACTCTCGTTAAGCCCGCATCCTATTGGCCCAGCTTTTTTCCCTATCCCCACCCCCTCTCAAGCCCCGCCCCCTCTCCTCAACCCCGCATCCTATTGGCTCATCTCTTTTCACTATCCCCGCCTCCTCCTCAAGCCCCACCCACTCTGCTCAACCCCGCATCCTATTGGCTCATCTCTTTTCACTATCCACGCCTGCTCCTCAAGCCCCGCCCCCTCTCCTCAACCCCGCATTCTATTGGCTCCTCACCCCCCTTAACCCCACCCCCTCTCGCTCCCCATAGGTCGATGCTGACAGCTCTGCACACAGAGGGGGCAAACCACGCCCCCTCATCAAGCCCCGCCCCCTTTCCTCAGCCCCGCATCCTATTGGTCCAGCTCCTTTCCTTAACCACACCCCCACTCAAGCCCCGCCCCCTTTCCTGAACCCCTCTTCCTATTGGCACAGCTCCTTTAGCCCGCCCTCTCTCATCAACCTCACTTCCTATTGGCCACTCCCTCTCCCCTTAACCCCGCCCACTCGCCTCAACCCCGCATCCTATTGGCTCATCTCTTTTCACTATCCCCGCCCCTTCCTCAAGCCCCGCCCCCTCTCCTCAACCCCGCATCCTACTGGCTCATCTCTTTTCACTATCCCCTCCCTCTCCTCAACCCCTCTTCCTATTGGCTCATCTCTTTTCACTATCCCCGCCCCTTCCTCAAGCCCCGCCCACTCCCCTCAACCCCTCTCCCTATTGGCTCCTCTCTTTTCCCTGTCCCCGCCCCCTCCTCAAGCCCCGCCCCCTCTCCTCAACCCCGCATCCTATTGGCTCCTCACCCCCCTTAACCCCTCCCCCTCTCTCTCCCCATAGGTCGATGCTGACAGCTCTGCACACAGAGGGGGCAAACCACGCCCCCTCATCAAGCCCCGCCCCCTTTCCTCAACCCCACATCCTATTGGCTCATCTCTTTTCCCTATCCCCGCCCCCCTCCCCAACCCCGCATCCTATTGGCTCCTCACCCCCCTTAACCCCACCCCCTCTCGCTCCCCATAGGTCGATGCTGACGGCGCTGCGCACGGAAGCGGCGGACGCGCGGTTCCGCGTTGCGGATTACGGGGCGGAGGTGGAACAAAGCTTCGCTTCTCTCGGCAAACGGCTCCGCCGCCGCTTCACCCGGGACGGCGAAGAGCTCCGTTCCCGGTGGGGTCGATACCGTCAAGCGATGCACGACAAGATCCAGCAATGGACGGAGCGCTGGAGGGGGAGGAAAGGGGAGGAAGTGGAGACGATGGAGGAGGATTGAGCGGTGCGGGTTGCTTTGGAGGGGGGGGAGGGTGGGGGGATGGAGGGAGGGGAATGGTGTAAAAGCGGTGCACGGCGCTGTGTGCGTGCGTTGTTGGGGTGGGGAGGGTGAGAGGTGTTCGTGTTGCAATGCACGGGTTGCAATAAAGTTGCATTCTGATGGACGGGGTGCAAATCTCCAACACAATACGTTCCCATTGCAACGCACAGGAGCAGTGCAGCAGGTGCAAAGTGCACACGTTGCAACGCTCTGGGTGTGAGGTGTTCGTGTTGCAATGCACGGGTTGCAATAAAGTTGCATTCTGATGGACGGGGTGCAAATCTCCAGCACAATACGTTCCCATTGCAACGCACAGCAGCAGTGCAGCAGGTGCAAAGTGCACACGTTGCAACGCTCTGGGTGCGAGGTGTTTGTGTTGCAATGCACGGGTTGCAATTGACTTGCATTGCCATGCACGAGGTGCAAATCTCCAACACAATACATTCCCATTGCAATGCACAGGAGTAACACAGGGGTTCCACTGCACCTGCGTTGCAATGCTCTGGATGTGAACTGTTCGTGTTGCAATGCACGGCTTGCAATAAACTTGCATTCTGATGCATGGGGTGCAAATCTCTGACACAATGCATCCCCATTGCAACGCACAGCAGCAGTGCAGGAGATGCAAAGTGCACGCGTTGCAGCACTCTGGGTGGGAGGTGTTCGTGTTGCAATGCATGGGTTGCAATGCGCTTGCATTCTGATGCACGAGGTGCAAATCTCCAACACAATACGTTCCCATTGCAACGCACAGGAGCAGTGCAGCAGGTGCAAAGTGCACACGTTGCAACGCTCTGGGTGTGAGGTGTTCGTGTTGCAATGCACGGGTTGCAATGGGCTTGCATTCTGATGCACGGGGTGCAAATCCCCAGCACAATACATTCCCATTGCAACGCACAGCAGCAATGCAGGAGGTGCAAAGCAGCTGTGTTGCAATCCTCAAGGTGCAAAGTGTTCACATTGCAATGCACGGGTTGCAATGGACTTGCATTCTGATGCACGAGGTGCAAATCTCCGACACAATGCATCCCCATTGCAACGCACAGCAGAGGTGCAGGAGGTGCAAAGTGCACGCGTTGCAACGCTCTGGGTGCAAGGTGTTCACATTGCAATGCACGGCTTGCAATGGACTTGCATTTCCATGCACGAGGTGCAAATGTCCAACACAATGCATCCCCATTGCAATGCAAAGGAACAGTGCAGGAGGTGCAAAGTGCACACATTGCAACACACTGAGTGTGAGGTGTTCGTGTTGCAATGCACGGCTTGCAATGAGCTTGCACTGCCATGCACGAGGTGCAAATGCTCCGACACAATGCATCCCCATTGCAACGCACAGCAGAGGTGCAGGAGGTGCAAAGCAGTTGCGTTGCAATCCTCGAGGTGCAACGCATTCGGGGTGCAATGCACAGGTTGCAATGGGCTTGCATTTCCATGCACGAGGTGCAAATGTCCAACACAATGCATCCCCATTGCAACGCACAGCAGCGGTGCAGGAGCTGCAAAGTGCAAACGTTGCAACGCCCTGGGTGCACAGTGTTCGTGTTGCAATGCATGGGTTGCAATTAACTTGCACTGCTATGCACGAGGTGCAGATGTCCAACACAATGCATCCCCGTTGCAACGCACAGCAGCAGTGCAGGAGCTGCAAAGCAGCTGCGTTGCAATCCTCGAGGTGCAAAGTGTTCACATTGCAATGCACGGGTTGCAATGGACTTGCATTCTGATGCACGAGGTGCAAATCTCCAACACAGTGCATCCCCATTGCAACGCACAGCAGCGGTGCAGGAGGTGCAAAGCAGCTGCGTTGCAACACTCTGGGTGTGAGGTGTTCATGTTGCAATGCACGGGTTGCAGTGGACTTGCATTGCCATGCACGAGGTGCAAATCTCCAACACAATGCATCCCCGTTGCAACGCACAGCAGCCCCCCCTTAATAATCCCAGTATAATCCCAGTATAATCCCAGTGCCCCCCCATTATAATCCCAGTATCATCGCAGTATAATCCCAGTATAACCCCAGTGCCCCCCCATTGTAATTCCAGTATAATCCCAGTATAACCCCAGTGACTCCCCATTCCAATCCCAATATAATCCCAGTACAATCCCAGTATCATCCCAGTATAATCCCAGTGCCCCCCCATTGTAATCCCAGTATCATCCCAGTATAATCCCAGTATAACCCCAGTCCCCCCATTAATAATCCCAAGATAACCCAGCCCCCCCCATTTCAATCCTTATATAACCCCAGTATAATCCCATTCTAATCCCAGTTTAATCCCAGTATAACCCCATTGCCCCCCTCATTGTAATCCCAGTATCATCCCAGTATAATCCCAGTGCCCCCCCCTTTTAATCCCAGTTTAATCCCAGTATACTCCCAGTAATACCCAAAGAGCTCCCATGTAAATCCCAGTATCATCCCAGTATAACCCCAGTGCTCCCCCATTCCAATCCCAGTTTAATCCCAGTATAATCCCAGTGCCCCCCATTGTAATCCCAGTACAATCCCAGTATAACCCCAGTGCCCCCCCATTTTAATTCCAGTACAATCCCAGTATAAGCCCAGTATAAGCCCAGTGCCCCCCCATTGTATCCAGTAATCCCAGTATAACCCCAGTGCCCCCCCATTGTAATCCCAGTATAATCCCAGTATAACCCCAGTGCCCCCCCATTCCAATCCCAGTATAATCCCAGTATAATCCCAGTATAACCCCAGTGCCCCCCCATTATAATCCCAGTATAATCCCAGTATAAACCCCAGTGCTCCCCCTTCCAATCCCAATATAATCCCAGTACAATCCCAGTATCATCCCAGTATAACCCCAGTGCCCCCCCATTGTAATCCCAGTATCATCGCAGTATAATCCCAGTATAACCCCAGTGCCCCCCCATTATAATCCCAGTATAACCCCAGTGCCCCCCCATTTCAATCCTTATATAATCCCAGTGCTCCCCCATTGTAATCCCAGTTTAATCCCAGTATAACCCCATTGCCCCCCTCATTGTAATCCCAGTATCATCCCAGTATAATCCCAGTGCCCCCCATTGTAATCCCAGTATAATCCCAGTATAATCCCAGTGCCCCCCCATTTTAATCCCAGTTTAATCCCAGTATACTCCCAGTATAACACCAGTGCCTCCCCATTGTAGTCCCAGTATCATCCCAGTATAACCCCAGTGCTCCCCCATTCCAATCCCAGTTTAATCCCAGTATAATCCCAGTGCCCCCCATTGTAATCCCAGTACAATCCCAGTATAACCCCAGTGCCCCCCTCCATTTTAATCCCAGTATAACCCCATTAACTCCCAATCTAATCCCAGTATAATCCCAGTGCCCCCCCATTCTAATCCCAGTATAACCCCACTGCACCCCATTATAATCCCACTATAATCCCACTGCCCCCGCATTTTAATCCCAGTTTAACCCCATTATCCCCCATTCTAATCCCATTTTAATCCCAGTATAACCCCATTGCCCCCCTCCATTTTAATCCCAGTATAACCCCATTAACTCCCAATCTAATCCCAGTATAATCCCATTACCCCCCCATTCTAATCCCAGTATAATCCCAGTTCAACCCCACTCTAATCCCAGTATAACCCCATTATAATCCCATTGCACCCCCATTCTAATCCCAGTATAATCCCACTGCCCCCCCATTTTAATCCCAGTATAACCCCATTACCCCCCCATTCTAATCCCATTTCAATCCCAGTTCAACCCCACTCTAATCCCAGTATAACCCCATTATAACCCTATTGTCCCCCCACTCTAATCCCAGTATAATCCCACAGCCCCCCCCATTCCAATCCCATTATAAAACCCATTGCCCCCCATTTTAATCCCAGTTTAACCCCATTACCCCCCCATTCTAATCCCATTTTAATCCCAGTATAACCCCATAATAACCCCATTGCACCCCCATTCTAATCCCAGTATCATCCCAGTATAATCCCAGTGCCCCCCCATTCTAATCCCAGTATAACCCCAGTGCCCCCCCATTTTTAACCCGATAACCCCCAACCCCCCCCATTCTAATCCCAGTATAACCCCATTCCCCCCCATTTTAATCCCAGTAAAACCCATTACCCCCCCCATTTAATCCCATTTTAACCCGAAACCCCACTCTAACCCCAGTATAAACCCCATTATAACCCCATTTGCCCCCCCACTCTAATCCCAGATAACCCCATTGTCCCCTCCATTCAATCCCAGTATAATCCCAACAACCCCACTTAATCCCAGATAACCCCATTGTCCCCCCCCTTCTAACCCAGTAAACCCAGACAACCCCACTCTAATCCCGTAAACCCCATTATAAACCCATTGCCCCCCCCATTTTAAAATCCCCAGAATAACCCAAAATTCCCCCCCATCAATCCCAGTATAACCCCATTGCCCCCCCATTTTAAACCCAGTAAACCCCCTTACCCCCCCCACTAACCCCGTATAATCCCAGGTGCCCCCCATAAAAATCCCGTATAACCCCCCCAAAAAAACCCCCCCATTCAACCCAGTATAATCCCCAGTACAACCCCCAACCTAATCCCGTATAACCCCTTTAAACCCCAGTGCCCCCCCATGAAATCCCAAACCCCATGCCCTCCCCAAACCCAGTAAAAAACCCATTACCCCCCCACCAATCCCCATATAACCCACTGCCCCCCCCTTCTAACCCAGTAATCCCATTTTAACCCCACTCAATCCCAGTAAACCCCATTATAAAAACCCCCTTAACCCCCCCCTATAACCCAGTATAACCCCATTGCCCCCCCATTTTAACCCAGTTAAATCCCACCCACTGCCCCCCCCTCAACCCCGTATAACCCCATTACCCCCCCACTTAACCCGATAATCCAGTGCCCCCCATTTTAATCCCAGTTAACCCCCATTTCCCCCCCCCTTCTAACCCAGTATAATCCCAGTAACAAAACCCCATCTAATCCCAGTTAAACCCCATTATAACCCCAGTGCCCCCCCATTTTAATCCCAGTATACCCCATTAACCCCCCCTCAACCCTAAATCCCAGATAACCCCATTATAAACCCCATTGCACCCCCCTTCTAATCCCATTCTATCCCAGTATACCCCAGTGGCCCCCCCCCATCAATCCCAGTAAACCCCAGTGCCCCCCATTTAATCCCAGTATAACCCCATTACCCCCCCTTCTAATCCCATTTCAATCCCAGTTCAACCCCACTCTAATCCCAGTTATAACCCCCATTACCCCCCCCACTCTAATCCCAGTATAACCCCATTGCCCCCCCATTTTAATCCCAGTATAACCCCATTACCCCCCCACTCTAATCCCAGTATAATCCCACTGCCCCCCCATTTTAATCCCACTAACTCCATAACCCCCATTACCCCCCCACTCTAATCCCAGTATAACCCCATTGCCCCCCCACTCTAATCCCAGTATAACCCCATTGCCCCCCCATTTTAATCCCAGTATAACCCCATTACCCCCCCCATTCTAATCCCAGTATAATCCCAGTACAACCCCACTCTAATCCCAGTATAACCCCATTCCCCCCCCCATTCTAATCCCAGTATAATCCCAGTACAACCCCACTCTAATCCCAGTATAACCCCATTATAACCCCATTACCCCCCCATTTTAATCCCAGTATAACCCCATTGCCCCCCCATTTTAATCCCAGTATAATCCATTACCCCCCCACTCTAATCCCAGTATAACCCCATTGTCCCCCCCATTCTAATCCCAGTATAATCCCAGTACAACCCCACTCTAATCCCAGTATAACCCCATTATAACCCCATTACCCCCCCACTCTAATCCCAGTATAACCCCAGTGCCCCCCCATTTTAATCCCAGTATAACCCCATTACCCCCCCATTCTAATCCCAGTATAATCCCACTGCCCCCCCCATTTAATCCCAGTATAACCCCATTACCCCCCCATTCTAATCCCAGTATAATCCCACTGCCCCCCCCATTTTAATCCCAGTATAACCCCATTACCCCCCCATTCTAATCCCAGTATAATCCCAGTGCCCCCCCATTTTAATCCCAGTATAACCCCATGACCCCCCCATTCAAATCCCAGTATAATTCCAGTTCAACCCCACTCTAATCCCAGTATAACCCCATCATAACCCCATTCCCCCCCCCATTCCCCCCCCATTTCAATCCCAATCCCATCCCAGTATAACCCCACTAAAACCCCAAACCCCCCCCGTTTCCCCCCCCCCAATGTAACCCCCATTCAAACCCCCCTCCCCCCCTCCTCCCCCCTCCTCTTGACCCCCCCCATCCCCCCCCATCCCCTCCCCCCCCCCATTTAAGCCCCTCCCCCGCCACGCTGGAGCCCCTCCCCCTCCCCCCACCCCCGGACTTTGCCCCCCCCTCCCCCCCCCCCCCCCCCCCCGCCCTATAACCGGGTCGCCCCCACCTTGGAACCGGGACGAGATCGAGTGGTTGTAGGTGCGTATAAAGGGGGGGGGGGGTCCAGATTGGGAGGGGGGGGGGTCCGAATTTTGGGGGTGGGGGGGTCGGATTGAGGACCCCCCAAATATTGGGGGTGGGTGGTGAGGATGTAAGAAAAGTGCTAAAAATGGAGGTTTTGAACCAAAATTGAGTTTGGGGGTTAGGGGGCTGTTTGGGGGGGTTGGATTGATTTTTTTTAGGGGGGGGCAGGATGGAATCTTAAAGAAAAGAGTTTAGACCCCAAATGAAGCAAAATTGGGGGTTTTTAACCCAAAATCGAGGGGGGAAATGGGGGCTAAAAGGGACCGTCCGCAGGGGGTCGATTTTGGGGGGGGGGTTGGGGGGGTTCTGAGGGGGGAGGGGGGCAAAAAATTGGTAAAACTGAAACGAGTGCCCCCAAATTTACCAAAAATGAGGGTTTTGAGCCCCAAAATTTGCCCCAAAATGGGAGATTTTAACCCAAAATTTGACGTGGGGTGGAAGGGGCTTTTTTTCGGGGGGGGGGGGGGGAATTTTTTGGGGGGGTCGCAACGGAATCTGAAAGAAAAAAGTTTTGACCCCAAATGAACCAAAATTGGGGGTTTTGAACCCAAAATCGAGGGGGGAAATGGAGGCTTAAAGGGACCGTCCATAGGGGGTCGATTTTGGGGGGGGTTTGGGGGGGGTTTTGAGGGGGGGCGACTCTAAAAAGTATCAAAACTGAAACGAGCGCCCCCAAATTTACCAAAAATGAGGGTTTGAGCCCAAAATTTGCCCTAAAATGGGAGATTTTAACCCAAAAATGGGATGGAAGGGGAGGGTTTCTATGGTGGGGAGGGGGTCAGAAAATGATCCAAAATTGGGGTTTTTCACCCCAAAAATGAGGAAAAAGGGGAATTTGAACCTAAAAAAGCGAAGCAACCCCCCCCCCCAAAAAAAAAAAATGGATTTGGGGGAAAATTGCACCAAAATCGGGGGGTTTTAACCCAAAATGAAAGAGAAATAGAATTGGGGGTCGGGGGGGGGGGGAGAATTTGGGGGATTTTATGGGATTTTGGGGTTTGTTTTTATGGGGGGAATCACAAAAATGGAAGAAAAGGGATTTTGAAGCCCAAAAGTTGTCAAAAATGGGGATTTTGGGTCAAAATGTCCCAAATTTGGAGCTTTTTTAAGGCCCAAAATGAGGCAAGAAATGGGATTTAATGGGATTTGTATGGGATTAATGGGATTTAATGGATTTTTGGGGGGTTTTATCTCTGGGGTGGGAGGAATTGGGGGATTTACCCCAAAAAGTGGCAGAAAAGGGGATTTTGAGCTGCCCAAAAAAGTCAAAACTGGGGATTTTGGGTCAAAATGTCCCAAATTTGGAGCTTTTAAACCCAAAATGAGGCAAGAAATGGGATTGAATGGGGTTGTATGGGATTTAATGGGATTTAATGGGATTTTTGGGGGGTTTTATCTCTGGGGTGGGAGGAATTGGGGGATTTACCCCAAAAAGTGGCAGAAAAGGGGATTTTGAGCTGCCAAAATTGTCAAAAATGGGGATTTTGGTCAAAATGTCCCAAATTTGGAGCTTTTAAACCCAAAATGAGGCAAGAAATGGGATTGAATGGGGTTGTAGGGTGATGGGATTTATGGATTTTTGGGGGTTTTATATCCTGGGGATGGGAGGAATTGGGGGATGTACCCCAAAAAGTGTCAGAAAAGGGGATTTTGAGCTGCCAGAAATTGTCAAAAATGGGGATTTGGGGTCAAAATGTCCCAAATTTGGAGCTTTTAAGCCCAAAATGAGGCAAGAAATGGGATTGAATGGGGTTTGTATGGGATTTAATGGGATTTTTGGGGGATTTTATCTATGGGGTGGGAGGAATTGGGGGATGTACCCCAAAAAGTGGCAGAAAAGGGGATTTTGAGCTGCCAGAAATTGTCAAAAATGGGGATTTGGGGTCAAAATGTCCCAAATTTGGAGCTTTTAAGCCCAAAATGAGGCAAGAAATGGGATTGAATGGGGTTTAATGGGATTTAATGGGATTTAATGGGATTTTTTGGGGGGTTTTATCTCTGGGGTGGGAGGAATTGGGGGATTTACCCCAAAAAGTGTCAGAAAAAGGGATTTTGAGCTGCCCAAAATTGTCCAAAATGGGGATTTTGGGTCAAAATGTCCCAAATTTGGAGCTTTTAAGCCCAAAATGAGGCAAGAAATGGGATTGAATGGGGTTTGTATGGGGATTGAATGGGATTTTTTGGGGGTTTTATCTCTGGGGTGGGAGGAATTGGGGGATTTACCCCAAAAAGTGGCAGAAAAGGGGATTTTGAGCTGCCCAAAATTGTCAAAAATGGGGATTTGGGGTCAAAATGTCCCAAATTTGGAGCTTTTAAACCCAAAATGAGGCAAGAAATGGGATTGAATGGGGTTTGTATGGGATTTAATGGGATTTAATGGGATTTTGGGGGGATTTTACCTCTGGGGTGGGAGGAATTGGGGGATGTACCCCAAAAAGTGGCAGAAAAGGGGATTTTGAGCTCCTAAAATTGTCCAAAATGGGGATTTGGGGTCAAAATGTCCCAAATTTGGGGCTTTTAAGCCCAAAATGAGGCAAGAAATGGGATTGAATGGGGTTGAATGGGATTGAATGGGATTTAATGGGATTTTTTGGGGGGTTTTATCTCTGGGGTGGGAGGAATTGGGGGATTTACCCCAAAAAGTGGCAGAAAAGGGGATTTTGACCTGCCCAAAATTGTCCAAAATGGGGATTTTTGGTCAAAATGTCCCAAGTTTGGAGCTTTTAAGGCCAAAATGAGGCAAAAAATGGGATTGAATGGGGTTTAATGGGATTGCATGGGATTTTTTGGGGGGTTTTATCTCTGGGGTGGGAGGAATTGGGGGATTTACCCCAAAAAGTGGCAGAAAAGGGGATTTTGAGCTGCCCAAAATTGTCAAAAATGGGGATTTTGGGTCAAAATGTCCCAAATTTGGAGCTTTTAAGCCCAAAATGAGGCAAGAAATGGGATTGAATGGGGTTTGTATGGGATTTAATGGGGTTTGTATGGGATTTTTTTGGGGGTTTTATCTCTGGGGTGGGAGGAATTGGGGGATGTACCCCAAAAAGTGGCAGAAAAGGGGATTTTGAGCTGCCCAAAATTGTCAAAAATGGGGATTTTGGGTCAAAATGTCCCAAAGTTGGGGGTTTTTGTCCCAAAATGGGGCGGTTTTGGGATTTTTTTTGGGATCTCCCCATAGGGCTGAGGATGGCGAACCCCAAAGTGACGGCGACGGCGCTGCTGCTGCTGCTGCTCTGCTCTGGTCAGCCCCAAAATTGCCCAAAAATGACCCCAAAATGGCCCCAAATCACCCCAAAATGGCCAAAAATGGCCAAAAATGCGACAAAATGACCCCGAAATGGCCCCAAATGACCCCAAAATGGCCAAAAATGGCCCCAAATGGGACAAAATAACCCCAAAATGGCCCCAAATGACCCCAAAATGCCTCAAAATGTCTCTAAAATGGCCCCCAAATGGCCCCATGGATTCCATTGACCCCAATGTCCCCATTGACCCCAATGTCCCCAATGCCCCCATTGCCCCCATTGATCCCATTCCCATGCCCCCCATTTGCCCCCATTTGCCCCCCATTTATCCCAATGCCCCATTTGACCCCCCATTGCCCCCAATGCCCCATTGCCCCATTGCCCCCTTGAAACCTGACCCCTTGTCCCTTGCCCCTTGCCCCTTGCCCCTTGCCCCATTTCCCCCATTGACCCCATTGCCCCCATTGCCCCCATTGCCCCCATTGCCCCCATTCACCCCATTGCCCCCATTGCCCCCCATTGACCCTTGACCCCCATTGCCCCATTCCCCCCATTGACCCCCATACCCCGGCCCTTGACCCCATTGGCCCCCATTGCCCCCTTCCCCATTGACCCCCTTGCCCCATTGCCCCCAGCCCCTTGCCCCCATTGGCCCTTGCCCCATTGCCCCCCCTTACCCCATTGACCCGCCCCTTGCCCCCCCATTGCCCCCTTGCCCCATTGACCCTTGACCCCATTGCCCCCCAGCCCCCCGTTGCCCCATTGACCCGACCCCATTGCCCCCCATTGCCCCCCTTAGCCCCATTGACCCGCCCCTTGCCCCCCATTGCCCCCCTTGCCCCATTGACCCTTGACCCCATTGCCCCCCAGCCCCCCGTTGCCCCATTGAGCCCTTGCCCCATTGCCCCCCATTGCCCCCCTTGCCCCAGGCCCTTGCCCCATTGCCCCCCATTGCCCCCCGTTACCCCATTGACCCCCCCATTGCCCCCATTGCCCCCCTTACCCCATTGATCCCTTGACCCCATTGCCCCCCATTGCCCCCCTTACCCCATTGACCCTTGACCCCATTCCCCCCATTGCCCCCCGTTCCCCATTTCCCTTGCCCCATTGCCCCCCATTGCCCCCCTTGCCCCATTGATCCCTTGACCCCATTGCCCCCCATTGCCCCCCTTGCCCCATTGACCCTTGACCCCATTGCCCCCCATTGCCCCCCCCCTTGCCCCCCATTGACCCCCTTGACCCATTGCCCCCATTGCCCCCAAATCCCCCACCCCAAAAAACCCCCCATTCCCCCCTTACAGCCCATCGAGCCCCCCCCCCTCCGACCCCCCCCCGCCCCCAAACCCCCCCCCAGCCCCCATTTGACCCCATTGGGGCCCCCCCGGGGTTCTTCCCCCATTGCCCCATTGCCCCATTGCCCCCCATTGCCCCCATTCCCCATTGCCCCCCTTGACCCCAATTGCCCCCCATTGCCCCCCCCAATTTTTTCCCCATTGCCCCCCCATTCCCCCTTGCCCCATTGCCCCCCCATTGCCCCCATTGCCCCCCTTGCCCCCATTTGGCCCCCCTTGCCCCCCATTGCCCCCCTTACCCCCAATGTCCCCTGCCCCCATTGCCCCATTGCCCCCCGTGCCCCCTTTGCCCGCCCCATTGCCCCCCTTCCCCCTTGCCCCATGTCCCCTTGCCCCATTGCCCCCCATTGCCCCCATTGATCCCCTTGACCCCCATTGCTCCCGTTGACCCCAAGTCCCATTGCTCCCATTGCCCCCATTGGCCCATTGCCCCCATTGCCCCCATTGCCCCCATTGCCCCCATTGACCCCATTGCCCCCATTGCCCCCATTGCCCCCATTGCCCCCATTGATCCCATTGACCCCATTGACCCCTGCCCCCCATTGCCCCCATACCCCCATTGCCCCCATCCCCCCCCCAATCCCCCCCAATAAAACCCCCATTCCCCCCCTTACAGCCTCATCGAGCCGCCCCCCCTCCGACCCCCCCCAGACCCCACAACCCCCCCAGTCCTCCCAGTTGACCCAATTGGGGTCGGCCGCCGTGGGGTTCCTGGGCCGTGGGGTGAAGGTGGCTGGGGGGCTCCTGGAACGCCTGAAACCCCCAACAACACCAGAAAGCATCCGGTGAGAGACCCCCCCCCCCCCCCCCCCCCCCCCCCAAACCCTATTAATCCTATAGGACCGCCCTATATATTATGGGATGGCGTTATAGGGACGCCTATGAGAAGGGGACGGCGGCGGTGCTGACCTACACCGGGATCCTGACCGACCAACTCTATCATTGGTGGCAGGGGGAGCACTGAGACCCCCCCCCTAAAAAAAATAAAAAAACCCTAAATTGGGGGTCTCACAGATTGGGGTCACCCCACAAATGTCATTAAAGGGGAAAAAAAAATCCCCAATGGGGGGGGAAATCCCCAAAAAATGAGTCAAATCCATAAGGGTGAGGAATTGGAATGGGGGGGGGGAAATGGGGGAATGGGGGGAAAATTGGGGGAGGGGGGGAAATTTGGGGTGGGGGGGGGAAGGGGGGAAAAATTTAAAAAAAAAAAAAAAAAAAAAAAAAAAATGGGGGAAAAAAGGGGAAAATGGAGAAAAATGGGGGGGAAATGGTGAAAAATGGGGGGAAAATGGATGAAATGAGGGCAATTTGAGGGGGTGGGGGGAACGATGGGGGTCCTGGAAGGGGGAAAATGGCATAAATTGGGGAGAAATGGTAAAAAATAGGGAAAATCCTATAAAAAATGGGGGAGGGGAAGGGAAAAAAAGGGGAAAAGGTGAAAAAATGGGGGAAAATGGTGAAAAATGGGGGGAAAATGGATGAAATGAGGGCAATGTGAGGGGATGGGGGGAACGATGGGGGTCCTGGAAGGGGAGAAATAGCATAAAATGGGGAGAAATGGTAAAAAATTGGGGAGAAATGGTAAAAAATGGGGAAAATCCTATAAAAATGGGGGGGAATGATGAAATATGGGGTAAAAATGGTGAGAAAAATGGGGGAAAATGGTGAAAAATGGGGGAATGTTGATAAAATGAGGGCAATGTGAGGGGATGGGGGGAACGATGGGGGTCCTGGAAGGGGAGAAATGGCATAAATTGGGGAGAAATGGTAAAAAATTGGGGAGAAATTGTAAAAAATGGGGAAAATCCTGAAGAAATGGTGAAAAATGGGGGAAAATGGTGAAAAAAATGGGGAGGAATGGTAAAAAGTGGGGAGAAATGGTAGGAAATGGGGAGAATTGGATGAAATGAAGGCAATGCGATGGATGGAGGAGCGCTGGAAAGGGGGCGGTCCTGGAAGGGGAGAAAAAACCCCCAAAATTTGGGCAGAAAAGCCCTGAAATGGGGAAATCCCTTCGGAGTCCCATTCATTCAATGAGACTCCGTTTCCCAGCACCCCCCGCGGCGCAATTGAGCAACTTCCGGTCATGGCCCCGCCTCTTTTTCGGTCCTAGCACCGCCACTTCCGGTCCCGTGTAATCCCATTGGCCGAAATCCCCATTCATTGAATGGGACTCCATTTCCCAGCATCCCCCGCGGCGCAAGGGAACAACTTCCGGTATTGGCCCCGCCTCTTTTCCGGTCTTAGCACTGCCACTCCCGGTCCCGTGTAATCCCATTGGCCGAAATCTCCATTCATTGAATGGGAAACCCTTTTAG
>JADANK010000677.1:0-21123 GCA_021292215.1 Lophura nycthemera
GCCTTGGGGGAATGGGGGAAATGTGGGTATTTGAGGGATTTGGGGGCACATCTGGGGCCAGATTGGGTTCCATTTGGTCCCATATCAGGGCCCATTTGGGGCCATATTGGGTCGCATTTGGGCCCACATTGGGTCCCATTTGGGGTCATATCTGGTCCCATTTGGTCCTATATCAGGGCACATTTGGGGCCGGATTGGGTCGCATTTGGGCCCATATTGGGTCCCATTTGGGGTCATATCAGGTCCCATTTGGACCCATATTGGGTCCCATTTGGGGCTGTATTGGGTCCCATTTGGGTCCATATTGGTTCTCATTTGGGGTCATATCAGGTCCCATTTGGTCCCATATCAGGGCACATTTGGGGCCACATCGGGTCCCATTTGGTCCCATATCAGGGCCCATTTGGGGTCATATCAGGTCCCATTTGTTCCCATATCAGGGCACATTTGGGGCCATATTGGGTCCCATTTGCTCCCACATCGGGTCCCATTTGGTCCTATACTGGGTCCCATTTGGGGCCGTATTGAGTCCCATTTGGTCCCATATCAGGGCACATTTGGGTCCATATTGGGTCGCATTTGGGCCCATATTGGGTCCCATTTGGGGTCATATCAGGTCCCATTTGGACCCATATTGGGTCCCATTTGAGGCCATATTGGGTCCCATTTGCTCCCACATCGGGTCCCATTTGGTCCTATATTGGGTCCCATTTGGGGCTGTATTGGGTCCCATTTGGGTCCATGTTGGTTCTCATTTGGGGCCATATCAGGTCCCATTTGGTTCCATATCAGGGCCCATTTGGGGCCATATTGGATCGCATTTGGGGCCACATTGGGTCCCATTTGGGGCCATATCGGGTCCCATTTGCTCCCATATCAGCGCACATTTGGGGCCATATTGGGTCTCATTTGGTCCCATATCAGGGCACATTTGGGGCCGGATTGGGTCCCATTTGGTCCCATATCAGGGCACATTTGGGGCCATATCGGGTCCCATTTGCTCCCATATCAGCGCACATTTGGGGCCATATTGGGTCTCATTTGGTCCCATATCAGGGCACATTTGGGGTCATATCTGGTCCCATTTGGTCCCATATCAGGGCACATTTGGGGCTGGATTGGGTCCCATTTGGTCCCATATCAGGGCACATTTGGGGCCATATTGGGTCGCATTTGGTCCCATATCAGGGCACATTTGGGGCCATATTGGGTCGCATTTGGTCCCATATCAGGGCACATTTGGGGCGATATTGGGTCCCATTTGCTCCCACATCGGGTCCCATTTGGTCCTATATTGTGTCCCATTTGAGGCCATATCGGGTCCCATTTGGCCCCATATCAGGGCACATTTGGGGCCATATCAGGTCCCATTTGGTCCTATATCGGGTCCCATTTCCTCCCCCACCGGGTCCCGTTTGCCCCCAGGTTGGGGCAGGGCCGCGTTCCCACCTGCGCAGGCGGAAGGCGAAGACGTTGTTCCTGAAGATGCCCCGCTGCATCATGTTGTCGAACACCGGCACCGCCGGCCCCGCCGCCGCCCCGGGGTACCCCAGCCCCAGCACCCCG
Source organism: Lophura nycthemera (assembly GCA_021292215.1). Lineage (NCBI taxonomy): Eukaryota > Metazoa > Chordata > Aves > Galliformes > Phasianidae > Lophura > Lophura nycthemera. Next base: position 1,567 of record JADANK010000677.1, read on the forward strand.
TCGAAGCGCGCGGCCGCGAACGTCAGGCCGGGCAGAGCCACCGCCTCCGCAAACGTCTGGGCCTCCAGGGACACGTTGGAGATCTGCGGGGATGGGGGTCAGGGGCCACCGGGGGACCTCATAGGGAACAGTAGGGGGACCCCTGGAGGGACCCCCAGAGGGACCCCCAGAGGGACCCCCAGAGGGAAACCCAGAGGGACCCCCATAGAGAAATCCAGAGGGACCCCTAGAGGGACCACTAGAGAAACCCAGAAGGACCCCCAGAGGGACCCTATAAGGACCCCCAGAGGGAAACCCAGAGGGACCCCCAGAGGGAAACCCAGAGGGACCCCCAGAGGGACCCCATAGGGACCCCCAGAGGGAAACCCATAGAGACCCCCAGAGGGACCCTATAGGGACCCCCATAGGGAAACCCAGAGGGACCCCCAGAGAGAAACCCATAGGGACCCCCATAGGGACCCCCAGAGGGAAACCCAGAGGGACCCCCAGAGAGACCCCCATAGGGAAACCCAGAGGGACCCCCAGAGGGAAACCCAGAGGGAAACCCAGAGGGACCCCCCATAGAGAAATCCAGAGGGACCCCTAGAGGGACCACTAGAGAAACCCAGAAGGACCCCCAGAGAGACCCCCAGAGGGACCCTATAGGGACCCCCAAAGGGAAACCCAGAGGGACCCCCCATAGAGAAACCCATAGAGACCCCCAGAGGGACCCTATAAGGACCCCCATAGGGAAACCCAGAGGGAACCCCCATAGAGAAATCCATAGGGACCCCTAGAGAGACCCCCATAGGGACCCCCATAGGGAAACCCAGAGGGACCCCCATAGGGACCTGCATAGAGAAACCCATAGGAAATAGCAGAGGGAAACCCAGAGGGACCACCAGAGGGACCCCCATAGGGAAACCCAGAGGGATCCACAGAGAGACCCAAAATCAATAAGAACCCTCAGGAACACCACAGGGACCCCGAGACCCCACAGGACCCCCATAGAGGCTCCCAGGACCCCATAGAGTCCCCCATAAGGACCCTCAGGAACACCACAGGGACTCCAAGACCCCTTTGGACCCCCATAGGACCCCCATAGGGCCCCCAGGACCCCCCCAGGGTCCCCCCAGCCCCCCACCTGCAGCGTGTCCTGGCTGAGGAAGCCCCGCAGGCTGCCACTGCCGTAATGGATGGAGAACGAGGTGCCGTTGGGGCGGTGCGTGGAGGACAGCGCCGAGTAGTAGTGGGGGTGCAGCCCTGGGGGGTCATGGGGACATCATTGGGGTGGGGGGGGGGGGTTGGTATTTGGGAGGGGGGGGTTGTGGGGACATTGTGAGGACGTGGGGGGGGCATGGGGACACGAGGGCACAAGGAGGTGATACAGGGAAGTGGGGACAGAGGGGGGCATTGAAGAATGTGGGGAGGGGGACTGGGGGGGCCCCAATCAAGTCCTGCCCCTTTAAGCCCCGCCCCTCCCTTTTAGAAGCTCCACCCCTCTATAAACACGCCCATTTAGGCCCCGCCCCCTTTAAGCCCCGCCCCTACAGCCAGCCAACTGCAGGCGGCAGCAGCTCACTGACCCCGCCCCCTTTAGGCCCCGCCCCCTTTCTAAGCCCCGCCCTTCCAGCAGCCCAGAGTCACACAGCAGCTCACTGACCCCGCCCCCTTTCTAAGCCCCGCCCCCTTTAGGCCCCGCCCCTTTCCTAAGCCCCGCCTCCTACAGCAGGCCAACTGCAGGCGACAGCAGCTCACTGACCACACCCCCTTTTTAAGCCCCCCGCCCCCCTTTCTAGGGCCCCGCCCCCAATTGCAGCCCGAGGCCCACACAAGCTCAAATGACCCCGCCCCTCTCTAAGCCCCGCCCTCCTGCAAGCCCCACCCCCTTATAGCAGACCAGGTGCGCGCGGGGAGCTCACTGACCCGCCCCCCTCTTAAAGCCCCCGCCCCCCTCCGGCATCCAGGCCCACCGCGCTCAACTGACCCCGCCCCCTTTCTAAGCCCCGCCCCCTTTCTAAGCCCCGCCCCCTACAGCAGGCCAGGTGCAGCCGGCAGCACCGCGCCGAGGGCACCCAGAGGTCAGCGCTGCCGGTGTCGAAGATGACCCGGAAGGTCTGCGGGGGGGTCCCCAGGGACACGGTGCCGTAGTACTGCGCCTGCAGGTGGAGACCCCTGAGCGTCACCCCGTATATCCCCTGCGCCCCCCAAGGGTCACCCCCATATGGCCCCGGTGCCCCCCCGAGGGTCACCCCCATACGGCCCCGGTGTCCCCCCACTGCCCCGCTGTGTCCCTGTGCCCCCCGTCCCCCTCCCCGATCCCATATGTCCCCATTACCCAATGTCCCCACTGTGTCCCCTCTGTGCCCCCCCATATCCCCCATGGATCCCTGTGCCCCCCCCCCCTTGCCCCCCATACACCCATTCTCCTATGTCCCCCTCGTGTCTCCTCTGTGCCCCCCAGCCCCGCTGTGTGCCCCCCCTAGGCCCCCAGTCCCCCCTGTGTCCCCTTTGCCCCCCATGGCCCCCACGGATCCCCCTGTGCCCCCCCCCCCCCATTCCCCCTACACTCCGTTACTCCAATGTCCCCCTTTTGTCCCTTCTGTTCCCCCCATTTCCCTATGGGTCCCCCCCAAAGGTCCCCATGTCCCCCCCCATGACCCTTGTGTCCCCCCCATAGGTCCTCATCGTGTCCCCTCTGGTTCCCCCCCCCCATGGCCCCCTGTGTTTCCCACATGGCCCCCACACTTCCCTATTACCCAAGTCCCCATCTCCCATGTGCCCCCCCTTTCCCCCATGGTCCCCGTGCCCCCCCCATTGCCCCCATGCATTCCATTACTCCAATGTCCCCACCCGTGCCCCCTTGTCCCCCCATGGCCCCCATGTGTCCCCCCCCATAGGTCCCCATGTCCCCCCCTTGACCCCATGTGTTTCCCCCCCGTAGGTCCCCATGACCCCACTGTCCCCCTCATGTCCCCAATGCCCCCCCCACGTCCCCCCCACTCACATCCATGTAGTTGTGCAGACTCTGGGGGGCTGCAGGGGGTCCCCCCCCACTCCGGGCTTTGGGACCCCCCCGTCCCCCCCACACCTCTGGGGGGAGCCGGGGGCGCACCCAGGGGCCCCGCTGCAGGGGGATGCTGGGGGGTAACGAGGGGATTAATTAGAGCGGGGTTAATTAGGGTTAATGAGGGTTTGGGGTTTAGCAGTGTTTGGAGTCCAGGGGGAGCAGGACCCCTCCCCAGACCCCCCAGTGTGGTACCCATGGGCCGAGCCCGATGGGATCACCTGTCCTTAATGAGCTTAATGAGGATAACGAGTTTAATGAGGGTGTGCTGGGCTAACGAGGTTAACGAGCTCCGCCAGGCTAACGAGGTGCAGCGGGTTGAAGGGGGTGTCTGGGTGGAACCTCGGGGCCTGGGCTTAATGAGCTTAATGAGCTTAATGAGGGTGAGGGAAGGATGGGGATAACGAGGCGGAAAATTGATGAGGTTAAAGGGGACGTGAGGGGTTAATGGGGTTATTGGGGTCAACGGGGTTAACGAGGGGTTGGGGGGGGGTCATGAGGTCACGAGTGGGCTCCTGCCTGGGGGGGGTCAGAGGTCAGAGGTCACGGTCCGGGGTCACACCCTCGGGTGGGGACGGCGCTGGGAGGGGTGGGGTCTGCCACCCCCACACTGTCACACCCGGGATGGGGACAGTGCCACCCCATGGGGACACCGCCGCCCCACCCCACAGCATTGGGGTCACCCCACAGCCCCCAGACAGCCAGGCGCCCCATGGGGACCCCAATGGCCCCCAGCCCCCCCCATGTCCCTTCATCCCATAGGGACCCCAATGGCCCCCAGCCCCCCACAGACCCCCCCATGTCCCTTCATCCCATGGGAACCCCAATGGCCCCCAGCCCCCCCCCCCACGTCCTTCATCCATAGGGACCCCATCGCCCCCCAGCCCCCCCACCGCCCCCCCCTTGTCCCTCACCCCCATGGACCCCAATGGCCCCCAGCACCCCCAGCCCCCCCCCCATGTCCCTTCATCCCATAGGGACCCCAATGGCCCCCAGCCTCCCCAGTCTCCCCCCATGTCCCTTCATCCCATAGAGGACCCCAATGGCCCCCAGCACCCCCAGCACCCCCCCCCATGTCCCTTCATCCCCATAGGGACCTCCAATGGCCCCCAGCCCCCCCGACCCCCCCCCCTTGTCCCTTCATCCCATAGACCCCAGGCCCCCCCAGCACTCCCCAGCCCCCCCCCCATGTCCCTTCATCCCATAGGGACCCCAACCGCCCCCAGCCCTCACCCCCCAGTCCCCCCCCACGTCCCTTCATCCCATAGGGACCCCAATGGCCCCCAGCCTCCCCAGTTCCCCCCCATGTCCCTTCATCCCATAGGGACCCCAATGGCCCCCAGCCCCCTCCCATGTCCTTCATCCCATAGGACCTCAATGGCCCTGCCTGCCATAAAATCACCCTCCCCCCCCCCCCCCCCCCCCCCCCCTCCCTCCCCCCCCCCCCCCCCCCACCACCCCCCCCCCCCCCCCCCCCCAAGTACCCTTATCCCATAGGGACCCGTTAGCCCCTGTCTCCTCCATCACCCCACAGCCCCTTCCCATGTCCCCTCATCCCATGGGGACCCCAATGGCCCCCCAATGGCCCCCAGCCCGCCCCATGTCCCTTCATCCCATGGGGACCCCAATGGCCACTGGCCCCCCCCAGCCCCCCCATGTTCCCTCATCCCCTGGGGACCCCAATGGCCCTCCAATGGCCCCCAGCCCCCACAGCCCCCCCCATGTCCCTTCACTCCATGGGGACCCCAATGGCCCCTGTCCCCTACAGCCCCCCCATGTTCCCTCATCCCATGGGGACCCCAATGGCCCCCCAATGGCCCCCAGCCCCCCCCCATGTCCCTTCATCCCATGGGGACCCCAATGATTTCTGGCACCCACAGTTCTCCCCATGTTCCCATATCCCATGGGGACCCCAATGGCCCCTGACCCCTACATCACCCCACAGCCCCCCCCCCCCTCATTCCATGAGGACCCCAATGGCTCCTGGCCCCCCCACATCCTTTAGGGATCCAGGTGTCCCCTGGGGACCCCAACAACCCCTGTCCTCCTCCATCACCCCACACATCCCCTTATCCCCCCCCAAAGTCCCCTTGTCCCCCCCTGACCCCCAGACCCCCCAATATCCCTTTTCCCCCTGCACCCCCCACCCCCCCCACGACCCCCCCACTCACCGCAGCACGGCGCCCACCCCGGCGGCCAGCAGCAGGAGGTGCCCAAACACGGGACCCCCCATGGCCGCTCTGTGCCCCCCACCCCCCCACGCAGGGGATCCCCATTTCCCTCGGACACGCCCCTTCCCTCAAGCCACGCCCACTTCCCCTAAGCCACGCCCCCACCCATTGACCCACGCTGCCCAAACCACGCCCCCAGTTCAGGGTCACGCCCCTAACCACGCCCCTTCCGCCCAGACCACGCCCCCACTATTAACCCACGCTGTCTAAACCACGCCCCTCACCCAGGCCACGCCCACAAACGCGCCCCCTTCCCTAAAGCCACGCCCCCTCTGCGCTCTCATTGGTCCGTTGGTGGCGGGCAGTGCCCCGAAACTGACCCTAAGGGGGGGGGAGGAGGGGGGGCCGAAACCGCCTCATTATGGAGGAACCCATTAATTGGGGGGCAGGGAGCGAACCGCCCCACATCCGGGGAGGGGCCCCACAATGGAACACGGTGGGGGAGATCTCAAAGCCAAACGTGGGGGACCCCAAACCACTCCATTATGGGGGGGGGGGCCCAAATTCCCCCCATCATTGAGGGACCCCAAAACTGATCCAATAGGAGGAGACCCCCAAAACCACCCCATTATTGAGGGGGTCTGAAATTAATGGGGGGACCCCCAAAACCACCCCATTATTGAGGGGGTCTGAAATTAATGGGGACCCCCAAACCACCCCATTATTGAGGACCCCAAAAATGACCCAATGAAGAGCGACCCTGAAGCTGCTCCAATGATGGGGGGGGTTAATTGCCCCAATTAAGGGGGGGGACCACAAAAGTGCCCCTTTGTAGGAAGACCCCCAAACCGCCCCGTTATCAGGTGAGCCCCAAAACCGCCCCATAGATGGGGGCACCCCAAAGACCCCCCCAATATGGGGGCACCCCAAAGCCCCCCCTTCTCCCCACAGGCCCAGGCAGCGGCGGTGAAGCACCTTTATTCTCCCCTTGGCCGAAGGCTGGGGGGGGGGACGGAGTAATGCGGGACCCCCCCCAGACCCCATAACCACAACGAGGGGTCGGCATGTGGGGGGACGGAGTGCTGAGGGTGCCCCCCCCCCCCCCCCCCAAAAAAAAAAAAGGCTGTTGGAGGGGGGGGAGGAGGGGGGGGTCGCGGGGCTGCCCCATAGCCCCTCACTATGGGGCTGAGCCCAGGCACTGCGCAGTGAATCGAGGGGGGGGGCCCAAATCCTCTCTGCGTGGGGCTGACCCACATTTGCCCCCCACCCTCCCAATATGGAGTTTTGTGGGAGGGGGATGGAGTAGGGAGGGGGGGGGGCACAAAGAGGGGTCTGAACGACATCCTTCATCCCCCCCCCCCATCTCCCCCCCCCCACACACAAAAAAAGCCCTTTCCGTACCGTTTGGAGGGGGGGGGTTGGGGGGTCGAGGTTGGGGATGGGGGGGGGGGAAGGGGGGGGAGGGGGGGGGGTGGTCTCAGTTCCTGGTGAGGGGGGTCCCGATGGGGCTGGGGGGGCGGCGGATGTTGGCGCGGTCTTTGGCTGCTTCCTCTTCCTCGTCGTAGCGCTCGTCCTCCTCGTCGTCGCTGTGACGGGGGCTGGAGATGGCGACAGAGCCGGGGAGGGGGGCACGGAGGCGGGGCGGGTTAGCGGAACCCTGCGGGGGGGGGGGGGAGGGTTAAAGAGGGGTAAAATGGGGGGGGGGGGGAGGACACAGGGGGAGGTGGGGTAGGGAGGGGAGGTGGGGTAAGGCGGGTAAACAGGGGATGCAGATGGGGGTGGGGGGGGCACATTTGAGGGGGGGGGGGGGGGGCACCAAAGGGGTGCATAAAGGTTATGGGGACACCCAAGGGACACAAAGGGACACTTAAGGGACACCCAGGGGACATGGGGGCACCCAGGGACACCAAAGGAACATCTAAGGGACACCCAGGGGACACCCAGAGGATATGGGGACACCCAAGGGACATGGGGATACCCAGGGGACACCTAAGGACACCTAAGGGACACCCAGGGGACACCTAAGGACACCTAAGGGACACCCAGGGGACACCTAAGGGACACCCAGGGGACACCCAGGGGACATGGGGACACCTAAGGGACACCCAGGGGACATAGGGACATCCAGGGACCCTAAAGGAACACCTAAGGGACACCCAGGGGACACCCAGGGAACATGGGGACACCCAAGGGACACCTAAGGGACACCCAGGGGACACCTAAGGGACACCCAGGGGACATGGGGACATCCAGGGACCCTAAAGGAACACCTAAGGGACACCCAGGGGACACCCAGAGGACATGGGGACACCCAGGGACACCAAAGGGACGCTTAAGGGACACCAAAGGGACACCCAAAAGATATGGGGACACCCAAGAGACACCTAAGGGACATTCAAGGGACACCCAGGGGACATGGGGACACCCAAGGGACATCCTAGAAGATACAGGGACACCCTAGTGACACTTAGGGGACACCAAAGGATATGGGGACACTCAAGGGAACCAAAGGGACACCCAGGGGACATGAGGACACCCAGGAGACACCTAAGGGACACCTAAGGGACACCCAGGGGACACCCAGAGGATATGGGGACACCCAGGGGACACCTAAGGGACACCCAGGGGACACCCAGAGGACATGGGGACACCTAAGGACACCCAAGGGAACACCAAAGGGGCACTTAAAGGACACCCAAAGGATGTGGGGACACCCAGGGGACACCCAAGGGACACCTAAGGGACATTTAAGGGACACCCAAGGGGAAACCAAAGGGAAGTGGGGACACCCCAGGGACATCCCAGGGTATGGGGACACCCAGGGGACACCCAAGGGATATGGGGGCACCCAAGGGACAAGGACACCAGGGGGACACCTGCCCGGGATGGGACAGGGACCCCCAGGGGACACCCAAGGACAGGGACAAAACCAAAGGGCGAAACCCAAGGGACACCCCCAGGGGACATGGGGGCACCCAAGGGACATGGGGACACCCAGGAGACACCCCAGGGACACCCCAGAGGATATGGGGGCACACAGGGGGCACCAAAGGGACACCTAAAGGATATGGGGACACCCGGGGGACACCAAAGGGACACTTAAGGGGACACTCAAGGGACATGGGGGCACCCAGGGACACCAAGGATATAGGGCACCCACAGGGGCCCCAAGGGGACAACCCAAGGATAGGGGGCACCCGGGGGACCCCAAAGGGAACAGGGGACACCCAGGGACCTTAGGGACACCCAAGGGGCGTCCCAGAAGGTATGGGGGCACCCAAGGTGGTACCAAAGGGACACCCAGGGGACATGGGGACACCCAGGGGACACCAAAGGGACACCCAGGGGATATGGGGACACCCCAGGGACACTTAAGGGACACCCAAGGGGCATCCCAGAAGGTACGGGGGCACCCAAGGGGGCACCCAAGGGACACTTAAGGGACACCCAAGGGACACGGGGACACCCAAGACCACCCAGGTGACCCCAGACCCCCAAAATCCACCCCCCCCCCCCACTCACCGCCGCCGCCGCCTCGGGGGGCTCGTAGGTGAAATGCTCGGGGAAGGCCTTGGCCAGAGCCATGCGGCGTGCAAATGTGTAGTACTGGGGGGGGGGGGGTCAAAGGTCACCCCAAAACCCCCTCCAGGGGGTCCGAGGGCACTACTATCCCCCCCCTCCCCCCCCTCCGCTTTTTCCCCTTCGGGAACCCAATCCTGAGAACCCACCCCCCAAAAAAATGTCCCCAAGACCCCCAAGAGATCCTCAACAACCTCTTCCAGCCCTCCCCAGACCCCCCCTTCCCAAGACCCCCACGGACCCCAGGCTCCTTCCCAAAGCCCCCCATACTCCTTCCCAGGCCACCCAAAATCCTACCCAGGACCCCCGACACCCTCCCAACCCCCCCCCAGGGACCTCTTGGACCCTTCCCAGTCCCTCCAAGCCCCTTCCCATGTCACCTAGAGACCCCCAGGACCCTTGCCAGACCTCCCCCAGAGACCCCAGAACCCCTCCGAAACACCTCCAAGCCCCTTCCCAAGCCCCTCAGACCCCTAAGATCCCTTCCAATCTCTCCATACCCATCTCAAGCCCCCTAGAGACCCCCAGCCCCCTTCTCACCCCTCCTAGAGACCTCAGGACCCCTCCCAACCTCCCCAAGCCCCTTCCAATCCCCCGCCAGGGACCCCAAGATCTTTTCCAATCCCTCCAGCCCCCTTCTCAGCCCCCTAGAGACCTCAGAACCCCTCCCAATGCCCCCAAGACCCCTTCCCAACTCCCCCAGACCCCTTCCCAATTCCCCAGGGACCCCTAAGATCCTTCCCAGTTCCTCCAAATCCCTTCTCAGCCCCACTAGAGACCTCAGAAACCCCCCAACCCCCCCAAGCCCCTTCCCAATCCCCCCAGGGACCCCCAAGATCCTTTCCAATCCCTCCAGCCCCCTTCTCAGCCCCACTAGAGACCTCAGGACCCCTCCCAACCCCCCCAGACCCCTTCCCAATCCCCCGAAGACCCCTAAGATCCGTCCCCAATCCCTCCAGCCGCCCCCTTCTCATCCCCCTAGAGACCTCAGAACCCCTCCCAATGCTCCCCCAAGCCCCTTCCCAATCCCCCCACAGACCCCCAAGATCCTTTCAAATCCTTTCAGCCCCCTTCTCACCCCTCCTAAAGACCTCAGGACCCCTCCCAACCCCTCCAAGCCCCTTCCCAATCCCTCCAGGGACCCCCAAGATCCTTTCCAATCCCTTCTCACCCCTTCTAGAGACCCCAAACCCCTCCCAACCCCCCCAAGCCCCTTCCCAAGCACCCCAGACCCCTTCCCAATCTCCCCAGGGACCCCTAAGATCCTTCCCAGTCCCACAAGACCCCTTCTCAGGCCCCTTAGAGACCCTCAGGGACCCCACCCCAAGCCCCCCCGACAACCCCTTCCAAGCTCCCAAACCCCTTCCCCAATCCCCAGGGACCCCCAAGATCCTTTCCCATCCCTCCAGCCCCCTTCTCACCCCCCTTAGAGACCTCAGGACCCCTCCCAACCCCTCCAAGCCCCTTCCCAATCCCTCCAGGGACCCCCAAGATCCTTTCCAATCCCTTCTCACCCCTCCTAGAGACCTCAGGACCCCTCCCAACCCCCCCAAGCCCCTTCCCAATCCCCCCGAAGACCCCTAGGACCCTCCCCAATCCCTCCAGCCCCCTTCTCACCCCCCCTAGAGACCTCAGGACCCCTCCCAACCCCCCCAAACCCCTTCCCAAGCCCCCCAGACCCCTTCCCAATCCCCCCGAGACCCCTACATCCTTCCCAGTCCCTCCAGCCCCCTTCTCACCCCCTCTAGAGACCTCAGAACCCCTCCCAACCCCCCAAACCCCTTCCTAAGCACCCCAGCCCCCTTCCCGCTCCCCCCCCGCCCCCCCCCGGCCCCCTCCCCACCGCGCTCACCCTCCCCAGGTACTTCCAGTCCAGCAGGTCGGAGAGCCGCTCGGTGCGGTTGCGCTGCACGATGCGCTGCCGCCGGCTCTGCTGGCAGAAGCCGTAGAGGAAAGCTGTGAGCTGAGCGCACGATTCCTCGGGAGCCCGGAACCTTCGGTCCACGATGTAAATCCCTGAGTGGCACCACGTCAGGAGGAGGGGGGAGGGACGTGGGGACACCCCCACGGACACGGGGAGTCGCCCCGTCCTGCTGCCGGGGGGCAGCGGGGGTCTGCGTGCAGGGGGATGCCAGCGCTGGGGGGTCGGGGGTTTGGGGGTCTGAGGGCTGTGGGGGGTGAGGGAGAGGAGACAGGGGGGCAAGGGGGGGGAAAGGGGGACAGGAGGACAGAGGGACAGAAAGACAAAGGGACAAGAGGACAGAGTGACAGGAGAACAGAGGGACAGAAAGACACAGAGAGAGGAGGACTAAGGGACAGAGAGACAAAGGGACAGGAGGACAGAGTGACAGGAGGACAGAGGGACAGATAGACACAAGGAGAGGAGGACTGAAGGACAGGAGGAGTGAGGGACAGAGAGACAAAGGGACAGGAGGACAGAGTGACAAGAGGACAGAGGGACAGAAACACACAGGGAGAGGAGGACTGAAGGACAGGAGAACTGAGGGACAGAGAGACAAAGGGATAGGAGGACAGAGGGACAGGAGGACAGAGGGACAGAAAGACTCAGGGACAGGAGGAGTGAGGGACAGAGAGACAAAGGGACAGGAGGACAGAGCAACAGGAGGACAGAGGAACAGGACAACGGGACAGGAGGACAGAGGGACAAGAGGACGGAGAGACAAGAGGACAAAGGGGCAGAAGGACAAAGGGATGGAAGGACAGAAAGATAGAAGGACTGAGGGACAGAAGGATAAAGGGACAGGATGGAGGAACAGCAGGACAAAGGGACAGGAGTACAGAAGGACAGGAGGACAGAGGGAACCACGGACCGAAGATTAAAATAAGGGGCAGGAGAACAAGGGACAGAAGATGATGGATCGGAGGACAAGGGGACAAACGGACAGAAGAACAAAGGGACAAACGGACAGAAGGACAAAAGAAGGAACGGACGAAGACAAAGATGTGGGACAAGAGGACAAGGGACACAAGGGACACAAAGGATAAAGGACAAGGGGACAGGAGGAGACGAGGGCAGGAGGACAAGGAACGGGGTGACAGAAGGATGAGGGGGGACAGGAGGGGGACAGAAGGACATGGGGGGACGGGAGGGGGACAGAAGGGTGAGAAGGACAGACGGACACGGGGGGACAGAGGGACATAAGAGAATAGGAGGGGGACACAGCAGGATGAGGGGGACAGGAGGGGGACAGAGGGATGAGGGGAGAGAGGAGGCGGATAGAAGGATGAGGGGGGATGGGAGGGGGACAGACGGGACATGGGGGGACAGGAGGGGGACAGAGGGACGAGGGAGGACAGAGGGACGAGGGGGGGCAGCTGTGCACCCCCACTCACCATAGGCAGAGGGGTCGGCGATGTGCTCCTCCATGAAGCAGCCGAAACCAGACAGGTTGGTGGAGACGCTGGGGATGCCCATAACGGTGCACTCAGCTGTGGGCACAGGGGGGTCAGGAGGGGGGGTCCGAGGAAATGGGGGGTGGGGGTGGGGGGGGAGTCCCAGGAGAATGGGGGCAGGGGTCTCGGGGGTGTCAGCCATACCGGGGGTGTAACCCCAGGGCTCATAGTAGGAGGGGAAGACCCCGAGGTGGCAGCCGCGCACGAACTCCTCGTAGTCGACGGGCAGCAGGGGGCTGGTGGAGGACAGGAACTCGGGGTGGAAGATAATCTGGGGGGGGTTTAGGGGGGCACAGTCAGAAACAGGGCTCCTTGCAGCCCCCCCCGTGTCCCCCAAACCCCCCTGAGTCCCCCAACCCCCCCTTGATCCATTCTGAACCCTCCCAACCCCTTCTGGATACCCCCATCCCACCCCAAACCCCACTGAACACCCCAAGACCTCCTGAACCCCCCAAATCCCCCTGAACCCACCTGAGCCCCCCCAACCCCCGAACCCCCACTGAGCCCACCCCAAAATCCCTACCCCCCCCAACCCTCCCTCGCTCCCCAAATCTCCCAGACACCCCTGGAGCCCCCCTCCCTCACACACCCTCCTGAGAATCCCGATCTCCCCACAGAGCCCTCCCCCTCTTCCCCCCACCTCCCTTGGCTCAGGCCCTTTGTCCCCTGGGGTCCTAGGTCCCCCATCCCCAATATCCCCAGGGTCCCCCACCCCAGATCATGACCCCCGAGGGCCCCAATGTTCCCCCATCCCAATGTCCCCCAAAGTCCTGTGTCCCCCTCCCCAGCCCTGTCCCCCCCGGGTCCCCAATGTCCCCCTCCCGACACCCCCAGGGTCCCAATGTCCCCCATGCCCCAACCCCCCTGGGGTCCTGCTGTCCCCCGTCCCAATGTCCCCCATCCCCATGTCCCCCAGGGTCCTGTCCCCCACGTCCCAATGCCCCCGGGGTCCCCGCTATCCTCCCATCCCCCATGTCCCCCAGCCTGATGTTCCCCAGGGTCCCATGGTCCCCCCCCACCCCCACCCATGTCCCCCCCACTGGTCCCCTCCTCCCCATCCCCTGAGTCCCCATGGGGTCCCCAATGTCCCCAATCCCCAATGTTCTCCCACTGGCCCCAGGGTCCCAGCCCATCCCAATGTCCCCCCGGGTCTCCCATCCCCTGATGTCCCCCATCCTCAAGTCCCCCATCCCCGATGGCCCCCCTGGGGTCCCGCTGTCCCCCACCCCAAAGCCCCCTGGGGTCCCACTGTCCCCCATCCCAAAGCCCCATGGGGTCCCAATGACCCCCATCCCCAATGTCCCCCAGCCCCGATGTTCCCCAGGGTCCCGCTGTCCCCCACCCCAAAGCCCCCTGGGGTCCCGCTGTCCCCCATCCCCAATGTCCCCCCACCTTCACGCGGTCGTTGCCGCTGTTGAAGAGCCCGATGCGGCGGATGGTGGTGAGGATGGGGTCGGTGGCATCGTCCAGCATGTTGTGGGTGCAGACGGGGGGGAAGGATTGGCGCTGGGGGGGGGGGAAGGTGGGGAGGGGTGGAATATTGGTGAATGGAGCACTGAGGACGTGGAGGATCCCGGCACTGGGGATGTGAGGGAGATGGGGAACCCAAACCAGTGGGGATGTGGGGTCCCAGGCGTTGGGGACATGGGGATGTTGGTCAGTAGGACGCTGGGGACATGAGGTAGCCAGGATTTGGGGACATGAGGGACCCAGGATCTGGGGACACGGGGACCTGAGTGCTGGGGATGTTGGGGACCAATGGAACCTGGCACTGGAGACATGGGGACCCACACATTGGGGACATGGGAGCATTGGGGACATGGGGACCCACACATTGGGGACATGGGAGCATTGGGGACACACTGGGGACATGGGAGCATTGGGGACACGGGGACCCGCACACTGGGGACATGGGAGCATTGGGGACACACTGGGGACATGGGGGTTTGGGAACACAAGGACCTGTGGGACTCAGGCACTGGGGCCATGGGGAACTGGGGGCTCCAGGCATTGGGGACATGGATCGGACATGCTAGATGTGGGCCCTTGGCATCAGGGCGGCCGGGGACCTGAGAACTTGGATGGACAGACGGGACTGGGGGACACGGCATGTGGGGACATGGGGGTTGGACAACGAGGACTGACATGAGGGCACATGCAATGAACTTGGGGCCATGAGCGGACCTGGGGACCCCAGGCATTGGGGACATGGGGACCTGGAGGCTCCAGGCACTGCGGACATGGGGACCTGGACATAGGGGACATGGAGAACTTGAGAACTGGGGACACGAGAGACCTGGACGTTGGGGACATGGAAATTCAAGTATTGGGAATGTGGGGAACTGGGCTCTGGGGGATATGGGGACCCAACATGGGGGACATGGGGACCTGGGGGCTTGCTGTGAACTGGGGGGACATGGGGACATGGGAAGCCACGCAATGGGGACACGAGGACCCAGGAACTGGGGACAGGGGGACCCCAACGTTGGGAACACGGGGACCCCAGCGTTGGGGACACCCCAAGAGTGGGGATGTGGGGACCCCGACATTGGGGACCCCAATAATGGGGACGTGGGGACCCACCTGCGTGGCGAAGATGGCGCGTTTCATCATGGTGAAATCCTCCCGGTCCAACATCTTGTTCATGTCAGGGAGGTTCCCCCTGCAGCCGGGGGGTCCCGTTAGGGCCACCCCCCAGCAGGTGACCCCCACGTCCCCCCCACTGCCCCCCCCATCCCCCAATGCCACCCCCACTTACACCAGCAGCGACTCATAGAGCTTCTTCCCAAACTTCTCCTTCACCGCGTTGGCTGTGTCCCTGTTCAGGGGGAGGTTGGGGGGAGGGGAGGGTCAGCACTGGGGGCATCGGAGGGGTCCCCAGATGTCCCCGAGGGTCCCCATCCCCATGGGGGGGGGTCCCACCAGAGCTGTTTTCGCACGGCCTGCCCCTTCAGGGACTCCACGTTGAAGTTGTTGGTGCGTGCTGGCATGATGAAGAAGGCCACCACCGTCGTCTCGCTGCCGTTCACCTGCAAGGACCCCCACGTGTCCCCAAATGTCCCAACCCCCCTCCTCGGCCCCACACGACAGCCTGGGTCTGAGCATCCCTCTGCCCCCGTGCGTCGCCCCCAGCCCCAAATGGGTTGCAGTGACCATAAACGTTCTGCTGTCCCCAAACGTTCCCATGTCCCCAAATGTTCCATCTGCCCCCAAAAACCTCCCACATCTCCAAATGCTCCCTCTGTCCCCAAATGTTCCATCTGTCCCCCAAAACCTCCCATGTCCCCAAATGCTCCCTCTGTCCCCAAATGTTCCCCTGTCCCCAAATGTTCTCTCTGTCCCTCAAAATCTCCCATGTCCCCAAATGCTCCCTCTGTCCCCAAACGTTCCCCTGTCCCCAAATGTTCCATCTGTCCCCCAAAACCTCCCACATCCCCAAATTTCTCATTGTCCCCAAAAACCTCCCACGTCCCCAAACGTTCCCCTGTCCCCAAATGTTCTGTCCCCCAAAATCTCCCGTCCCCAAATGTTCCATCTGTCCCCCAAAACCTCCCATATCCCCAAATTTCTCATTGTCCCCAAAAACCTCCCACGTCCCCAAATGCTCCCATGTCCCCAAATGTTCCATCTGCCCCCAAAAACCTGCCATGTCCCCAAATGCTTTCTCTGTCCCCCAAAATCTCCCATGACCCCACATGTTCCATCTGTCCCCAAAAACCTCCCACGTCCCCAAATGCTCCCTCTGTCCCCAAAAACCTCCCATGTCCCCAAGTGTTCCCTCTGTTCTCCAAAACCTCCCACGTCCCTAAATGTTCCTTCTGCCCCAAAAACCTCCACGTCCCCAAATTTTCTCTCTGTCCCCAGAAACCTCCCATGTTCCCAAATGCTCCCTCTGTCCCCAAATGTTCCATCTGTCCCCCAAAACCTCCCACGCCCCTAAATGTTCCCCCTGCCCCAAAAACCTCCCACGTCCCCAAATGTTCCTTCTGTCCCCAAAAAC
The DNA here is from genome assembly GCA_021292215.1 of Lophura nycthemera. Taxonomy (NCBI): domain Eukaryota; kingdom Metazoa; phylum Chordata; class Aves; order Galliformes; family Phasianidae; genus Lophura; species Lophura nycthemera. The sequence goes on from JADANK010000677.1 coordinate 17,777, forward strand.
CTCCCATGTCCCCAAGTGTTCCCCCTCTCCCCCCAAATCTCCCACGTCCCCAAATGCTCCTTCTGTCCCAAAAACCTCCCACGTCCCCAAACATTTCCCTGCCCCCCAAACACCCCACGATCCCCCAAAGATCTTCAGTGACCCCAACCCCCCCCGACGCGTCCCTGCCCCCCAGGCATCCCAGTGCCCCCAAATACCCCCAGTCCCAGTTCCTGCGCCCCCCAATCACCCAAATACTCCCCCCCCCCACAACACCCCATCCCCAGCAGCCCCCCTGGGTATCCCCCAGCCCCCCCGTCCCCCCCCCAGCCCCCGATCCCCCCCCATCCCCCACCCTCAGCAGGTAGTTGAGCCGTGCCAGCGCCTCCAGGAAGATGTCGGCGCCTTTGTTGGAGAACTCGTAGCGCCCCGCGATGAAGAAGAAGAGCGTCTTGTCCAGGTCAAAGTCCAGGTGCCTGCGGGGACAAAATCACCACGGACCCCAAAAGACCCCCGGTCACCCCCAGGATGCACCAAAAACTCCCTGAGAAACCTCAGGACCCCACACCGAGACCCCAAAACCGCCCTCAGAGATCCCAAAACCCCACTGAAACTCCAACCCTGCACCAGGAGGCACCAAAACGCCTCTGAGAGACCCCAAAACCTCTCTGAATGCCCCCCAAATCCCTGAGAGACCCCAAAATCCCACCAGAGCCCCAACCCCAAAGCAGGAGGCACCAAAACGCCTCTGAGAGACCCCAAAACCTCTCTGAATGACCCCAAATCCCTGAGGGACCCCAAAATCCCACCAGAGCCCCAACCCCACACATGGAGGCACCAAAAACTCCCTGAGAGACCCCAAAACCTCTCTGAATGTCCCCCAAATCCCTGAGAGACCCCAAAATCCCACCAGAGCCCCAACCCCAAAGCAGGAGGCACCAAAACCCCTCTGAGAGACCCTAAAACCTCTCTGAATGCCCCCCAAATCCCTGAGACCCCAAAACCCCACCAGAGCCGCAACCCCACACATGGAAGCACCAAAATACCTCTGAGAGACCCCAAAACCTCTCTGAATGCCCCCCAAATCCCTGAGACCCCAAAACCCCACCGGAGCTCCAACCCCACAGCAGGAGGCACCAAAACCCCTCTGAGAGACCCCAAAACCTCTCTGAATGCCCCCAAAAGACCCCAAAACCACCCCAAAAAGTTGTCCAAGACCCCCCCCAAAGTCCCCCTAGACCGCCCCCTATTCCTGTGCCCCCCCCCCCCAAACTCTCACCCATAGAAGTGCCCCCTCACAAACTCCTGCACCCGCGCCTTGCTCTGGGCGTGCAGGTTCTGGAACTCGTGCATGGCTGAGAACTTGCGGACGTTGAGGCCGTTGGGGGTCACCAGATCTGTGGGGAGGGGGAGATGGGGGTGTCAGGATCCCCATGGGGGGGTCAGGGTCCCCACGGTAGGGGTCTTAGGGCCTCTATGGGGATTTGGGGGTTCCTGGGGTATTGAGCTCTCTGTGAGGATTTCAGGATCCTCCATGGGAGGATCAAGAATCTCCTAGGGGGTCTTTGGGTCCCCTTGGGGGGTCTCAGGATCTCCACAGTATTGGGGTCTCCGTGGGCAAATCTCAGGATCCCTGTGTGGGTCTGGGGTCCCCATGGGGGTCTCAGGATCCCTCTGCGCATCTGGGGTCCCCATGGGCATTTAGGGGTCCCCAAGTGGGTCTCAGGATTCCTGTGTGGGTCTGGGGTCCCTGTGGGGGTTTAGGGGTCCCGTGGGGTCTCAGAGCCCTCACAGCATTGGGGTCTCCATTGGGGGGCTCTCAGGATTCACGTGTAGGTTGGGGGGGTCCCCATGGGGTCTCAGGATCCCCGTGTGGGTCTGGGGTCCCCGTGAAGGGTTAGGGGTCCCCATGGGATCTCCATGTGGGTCTCTGGTGCCTGTGGGCATCTCAGGGTCCCCATATGGGTCTCAGGTCTCTGTGTGGGTCTAGAGTCTCCAAGGGGGTCTCAGGATCCCTGTGTGGGTCTGGGGTCCCTGTGTGGGTTTAGGGGTCTCCACGTGGGTCTGGGGTCCCTGTGTGGGTTTAGTGGTCCCCACGTGGTTCTGGGGTCCCCATAGGGTCTCAGGATCTCCACGTGGGTCTGGGGTCCCCACGGAGGTCTCAGGATCTCACGTGGGTCTGGGGTTCCTGTGTGGGTTTAGGGGTCCCCATGTGGGTCTGGGGTCCCTGTGTGGGTTTAGTGGTCCCCATGTGGGTCTGGAGTCCCCATAGGGTCTCAGGATCTCCACGTGGGTCTGGGGTCCCTGTGTGGGTTTAGGGGTCCCCACGTGGGTCTGGGGTCCCCCTAGGGTCTCAGGATCTCCACGTGGGTCTGGGGTCCCTGTGGGGGTTTAGATGTCCCCATGGGGGTCTTAGGATCTCCACGTGGGTCTGGGGTCCCTGTGGGGGTTTAGGGGTCCCCACGTGGATCTGGGGTCCCCATAGGGTCTCAGGATCTCCACGTGGGTCTGGGGTCCCTGTGTGGGTTCAGGGGTCCCCACGTGGGTCTGGGGTCCCCCTTGGCCACACACCAGGCTTCCTTTTCAGGAGGTGCTCAGCCTCCCCGGCGGTGACGTGCGACACGGTGGTGAGGACGTGCGCGCAGTGCGCGGCCGCGCGCTCCAGGCAGTAGCGGTGGTAGATCTGCCGCTCGCCCGCCTCCCTGTCCACGTCGAACTGCAAAACGGAGCCGCAGGGCCTCGACCTCTTGGCCCAGCCCTCCCAGCATGCCCTGCGGCTCACCAGGCCCAGCCCTCCCAGCATGCCCTGCGGCTCACCAGGCCCAGCCTTCCCAGCATGCCCTGCAGCTCACTGGGCCAAGCCCTCCCAGCATGCCCTGCAGCTCACAGGGCTCCAGCCTTCCCAGCATGCCATGCGGCTCACCAGGTGTCCCATCATGCTTCACTACTCACCAGGCCCCAGCCTTCCCAACATGCCCTGCAGCTCACCGGGCCCAACTTCCCAGCATGCCCTGCGGCTCACCAGACACAGCCCTCCCAGCATGCCCTGCAACGCACTGGGCCCAGCCCTCCCAGCATGCCCTGAGGCTCACCAAGCCCCAACTTTCCCAGCATGCCCTGCGGCTCAGCAGGCGTCCCATCATACTTCACTCCTCACCAGGCCCCAGCCTTCCCAGCATGCCCTGCAACTCACTGGACCCCAGCCTTCCCAGCATGCCTTGTGGTTCACCAGGCTCAGCCTTCCTAGCATGCCCTGCAACTCACCAGGCCCCAGCCCTCCCAGCATGCCCTGCGACTCACTGGGCCCCAGCCTTCCCAGCATGCCCTGCAGCTCACCAAGTCCCAGCCCTCCCAGCAGCCTGTGGTTC